>JAKJMR010018562.1:23878-38274 GCA_024449315.1 Daboia siamensis | reverse complement strand
AGTTTGACACCCCTGCATTACAAAGTACTTTAAAAATGAACCTAACAGGTAAGGCAGATAACAAGAACACCTGGCAAGGGCTGCGAGCAGTAAAGTTGAATAAAGAGGCAGAGGGGCTAATTCTGTCTGATTTAAATGGCTTATTAAAATTAAATGCACACAAAACCAGAATTGAGAAGACAGCAACAGACAGCAAAGAACCTCTGCAAAGAAGCTGAAGAAGCAGTGGAGCACTTATTTAGCTGCCGCGAGAAGATCACACAGACTGACTACAAACAACAGCATGACAAAGTAGCAACAACGGTGCATTGGAAGATCTGCAAGAAATGCTATTTGTCTGCAAGCAAGAACTGTTGGGACCTCAGAGTAGAAAAAGTAATAGAAAATGAAGAAGCAAAAGTGTTCAGAGACTTTAGAATTAAAAGAGACAAGTACCAGACGTTACAACTGTTGAGGAGAAAGCCACAAAAAACATCTGGGTAGTGGATGTTGCAGTACTTGGAGACAACAGAATAAGGGAAAGAACTGAAGAAAAAAAAAACAAAACAAAGACCTGCCAATAAGACTAGAGTGACTGTGGCGAAGAAAGTACAAATAGTAACAGATGCCTTGGATGAATCCGAAAACATCTGGAGCACCACTTGAATACCATCGGCATTAGCAAAATCACCATCAGTCAATTGCAAAAGGCAGCTTTAGTTGGAGCAGCTTACATCCTGCAGTGTTACCCCTAATACCATGAAACAACATCTGTAAACAACATCTGCCTATCCCAGATCCTTGGAAAAAACTCAACAGCTGGATAAAAATATCAGATTCAGTCTAAACATCTGACTGACCTTTGTGACCAACCATTATACTGTAGCTAAATGGCACAAAGTAGCACAGAATACTAAAACTAGCAATTTGAGAGCCTGTTTTGGGAAAATAAAGATTTTAACCTGGTTTTGCACATACCAGTGCTAACTACTTCTCTTTATATTGTGTGTTGTGTTGTATTTCATAATTGAAGAATCACAGCAGAGGTCTGATAAATTAATAAGTGCTCTTCTCATTTCAGAAGATGAGACTATATAGAATATAAGTGAGAGGAAGGAATTTAAAACTCTAGCAGGTTTCGGCACGTAGAGATAGGCCTTTCAGGCTGACCAGAGACTTAAAAGTAAAACCTGGTATTTTGAATTGTGAGCAAAAATGAAGTTTTTCAACTCTGGTTAGATGTGTCTTTGAAATCTTGTCCAAGCATAAATTTAACTGCTTTCGTGCAAGCTTAATACTTTTAAGTTGTCTTGTATGAAGTTTAAGCAATTAGAGAGTCACCTTTAGAAGACAGAATTAAAAGGTACTTGAGCTTCTTTGGGGCTAACATATTATTCACAAAACAGGTTTCCTTATTTCATAACTATGTCCATTTCTCTCCCCCCCCCCCACCCCCCCCATGTGTAATGTGAAACATCAAAACAGGTGGGGGAGAGGGAGTTGGAGTAAGGTGGAAGATTTTGCAACCCAAATTCATTGGCAGATGTGCTCATACATTTTCAGAGCTGTATTCTTAAAGCTCTGCATTCCTCAAATGGGCTTCCTTCTTTGTCTCATGTACTATTTGGAGTGAGAGCATTTTATCCATCTTTTTTCCAGCTGGATTTCTAACGTGTGCAGCTGTGTCAGTGGCAGAAGGCATCACAGCCCTACAGATTTTATTAGCATTCTTCTTACGTTGATTCACAGTAGATTCCCCAGGCCAAGAGCTCATTTTAGGGCTGAAGATCCTTTCCTAGCTTTGGAACCCAAGGGGGTATATCCAACTTACTTTCTAGCGTTCTGGTGTCCCTTTATATTTTGCTAAATGTGTTGGGACAAGATGTTGATGGCCCTTTTGATCTCATAGTAACAATACAGTTTTTGTTCAGCGACCATTCAGAGTTAACAACAGCGCTGAATGAGGGAACGTATTACTTTTCCTCGTAGTTGTGGCCATTGCAGCATCTCCATGGTCATGCGATCATGATTTGCAACCTTCACTGCTGGCTTCTGACAAGCAAAGGCAATGGGGAAGACAGCAGGAAGTTGGCGAATCACGAATTCATGCTGAAACCACATTGGATTTGTCTAATTATGACAACTGGAGCTGCCAGAACTGCCAAAATTGCCATTGCAAGTCGGCACAGTCATGCTTAGCAATGGAGTTGCTGGCTCCACAATTGGGTCCAGAATTTCTCTAGCTAAGCAAAACTGTTTCCAAGTGATTTCACAACCTTTTTTCCATGGATAAGCAAATCAGTACAGTTGTTAAGTGAATCATACGGTCATTAAGTAAATCCATCCCCCCCCATTCGCTTTGCATATTGGAAGCCAGCTAGGTGGGTCATAAATGGCAATCACAAGACCCTGTAACAGTTATAAGTGCTGTTGTGATTTTGAGTGGTCACTAAGCAAATGTTATACGTTGAGGACTACCTCGATAACGGGTATAGAAGTAAGTGGGAAATGGGACACAATCTAGGAAAACACTGCACAATATGAAGGTAAATGGAGAAAGGAGTTTTGGCAAGGTGATCCCTTGGCACATTTCCAGACCTCTGGCACAAATTCAGTGTGCTGGAGCAGTTTTTTCTGTTTGAATTCTTGGATGAAAATGATCAACTGCATTATAGCACATTTGCATAAAAATATTTCTGTCAAACAAGGGAAAACCCGTTCCTCCTTTTCTTTTGACTGAACATCACAATGTAAATTCTCGGTCCATAATTTATTCCAGTTTCTTGTTCAGCCCTGTCACCCCTTCAGTTAACTGTTAGCAAAGTGAAAAGACAATGGAATATTTGTGCACTGATGACCCTTCAGGTATTCTGGTCAGCTCGCTTATCGTGTTCATACAGTTCTTAAATAGACAAAAGCTAAACTTTGTAAATAGGAAAAGTTTAAAATTCAACAAGCAGGCTAGAAATAAAACACCCACTAAGTAAGTTGTATTTCTTTGAATGTAAGATTTTCTCCCTTCAAGAAATGCTCTCCTTTGTATATTTGTGCCTGGATCTTTTGGCATTTTGGACCATTTTGGGTGACTTAGTGCAGAGGTCCCCAACCTTTTGGGCACCAGGGACCAGTTCCGTGGGAGAGGTTTTTCCATGGACCAGAGAGTGCGTGGTCTGGTGTGCTGCCTGCATCTCGTGGATAGGGCTTTGCTTTTTTGGGCAGACCGGTTGCTGGCATGCTGTGGCCTGGTACTGGTCCACGGTTGGGGACCCCTGACTTAGTGTGCATTGACAGTTTATACAAAATGTATTTAAGCTTCTTTGATGTCTCCTTTGGCTTTCTGTGAACTTAAACAAGCAACATATTACAAGCGGTACTCTGCCAAAAATTGGTGGCTGAGGGGAGATTCTTGTCCTGAATCTCTGACGCCCTGAAAAACCTCCTGAGACCTCTAGAAGCCGAAGGCTTCAAATGTGCACAGAATGGGACAACTCGCTGTGGCCACCTGGCTGTGGCCAACACTCCACGGCCAACTCACTGTGGGGCAATTCGCCATGGTCTCTCGTGGTTCCGACAAATGAAACTCTTCAAAAGAACTTCAAAGCATTGTTTAAAGAATCTTATTCCAGAAGCATAATGTCGGCACTACATAATTGAAGCCAAAAAACTGAATTCACCTCCCCTGGGCACAAAGTAGCAAAGCACAAATTCCCTCCTCCAACTAACGGTCATAAATCACATTCCCCAATTAGCTTGAAACGGGGCTCCAGCCTGCCAAATCGTTATCACCTCTGGGCTCAGTAACCTTGAATTCCCATGACTTGAAATTGTTGTTGTGACTAACTAGACTCTCATCCACATCCCCCCCCTCCCAGCATCAAAAGCGAAAGAGAAAAATGAATGCATTTCCATCTGTTGTCAAAGCAAGAACACCCGAGCATTGACATTGCCGTGGGACAACTCAGTGCAGGGCAATTTTAACAATTCAATTTAATTATTTAAATATTTTAAAATTTTGTCGTTCACCTTTCATTTTGTCCCTCTTTTTGCGTCTGTTCTGTAATGATTCTATTCCATCATTTCTTTGATATTAGTGTAACTCTTGTTCCGCAGTGAGTTTTCCCATAGCGAGTTGTCTAGTGACGAGTTGGCCATGGTGAGTTGGCTGTGGCGAATTGTCATGGACCCAAATGTGCAAACCGTACGCCATCTCCCAGAAAAAGGGCTATAATTTTGTGGTAGAGAAATTACAAGGATTCCAGTTTTGATTTTGGCCCTCTGGAGACCGAGCTAAGAAATGCTGCTCTACGAACTATCCAAGAGCGATTTCCAGTCAGTGTGTGGAGTATTGAATTACAGATAGTCCTCAATTTACGGCTGGCCGCTTAGCAACCTTTTTTTAGTTATAACAGACCTCCAAAAGTAAGTTACAACCCAGTTTCCAAGTTCTGATGTCACATACACCCTGTGATCATGTGCCTGCATTTTTGGTGCCCGGCAACCAGCTCTCATTGACAGCCAGTTGTTGTTCTTTGTGATTATATGAGTGTGATTTGGGACGTTTTTGCTGGAAATAAGCATTTATTTCTGGTTTCTGGCAATAGAGTACAGAGCCCTGTAGTGAGTAATGGGTTCTCTTCACAACTGCCATATTTGCTTAATGACTGCCACAAAATGGGGCATAGAATTGTGTTCCGTCATGGGACGATCTGTTTTACAATCATCACAAAACCATAATTGCTGGGCTCACTTGTGGTCCTAACCTGAGGACTATCTGTAGGTCCAATGCTTTGATTTAGTGTAGAGAATTTTTCTTTGTTTCTATATTGCTAACTATTCTCTTGCCCTACATTCTGTTATTTTTATATTCCTCCCACACTGTGTCAGTAAATACAAGCTGCTTCGTTTGAATTCTTCTTCTTCTTGAACTTTTTCTAAACTCTATCGCAGTTCCTTTCCTGTGTAACCTGACATACAAAATACCTATCAAGATCCTTACAGCAGATAAATTTAGGCTGAGCAGAAATGCCTAGGCTTTAAGCACTGGAAAGGGAGTTATCTACAACTTAGTGCTTGGGTTTAATTATTCAGAAAGCTAAATTGTTTATAGATTTGAGGCTAGGGAAGTTATTTTCTAGCTAAGGAGGCCATGAATGAAAAAGAATAAAGATCAGTACTTGCACTTCCTACATCTGTACAGTATTTGATCATTCTGATATTTACATAATCATATCTGCATTGTACTGTTGCAATATTATTTCTTAGAATATTGTTGGCATTGTATTGTTGGTTATCTCTCTGATGCCGTTTTGCGATAATTGAAATGATGGTGAAACTTATTTGCCTCAAAAGGGCTTCGATAGGTTTGTTAGGATACAAGATATGCAGTTATATTACAAGTGCTTTAATATGTATATGTATGTGTGTGTGTGTATGTCTGTGTGTGTGTATAAATAAAAATTTGGATTGCTGACAGAATTAAAGGGAGACTGATATAGCTATTTCAAGCTATATTTGGGTCCACGAAGTGCTCAAGACATACATGTGTGTGTGTTATATATGTGTGTGTGTGTGTGTGTGTGTATTGAAGCTACAAGTGCTTTTTGTTGTTGCCGTCTTTACAACAAACCTGTGAATAGCTGCTCAGGGTGTGCAGAATATGGGTGGTTGATAAGACAGGGCTGGGGATCTAAATTCACCTGCTAGGCTGTCTCTTGGTTGTCATTTTGGTCAGAGCTCAGTGGCAGAAAAATGGCCGTGATTCCATGCTGATATGGATGCAGAAAGTGATAGAAAGATAGATAGATAGATAGATAGATAGATAGATAGATAGATAGATAGATAGATAGATAGATAGATAAATTTTATTGTCACTTTTTACTGTGGGCACAATGGCACAATGAAATTTAGTTGCTCTGTATACATAACACATTTAAATATACTATATAAACATATGTATAGACCTACACTCTTACATATAAGTAACATATAAATATTAGTCGCTGTCCATCTTGAATACATAACAGTAGGAGGAAGCATTAGTACAATACAGGTATTCCTTGACTTACAACCATAGGCAAGGGAACAGTTTCAGGAGTGAGAGCACGGTGTTAGAAATTCCTCTCCCAGGAAATTCCAGATTTTCTTGCACCCTTCACCTTCTGTTATGCCTTGCAGGTAGTCCTCAAGTTACAACCATTCATTAACGATTTATTTGAAGTTACAAAATGGCACTGACAAAAGAGACAGCGGGTCCATTCACTTATGACCCAATTGTCACCACCTCCATCACATGAATGAATTTCAGGCTCATGGCCATCACTAGACATTGGCAACGGTTGCAGCAGCCCAGGGTCTGCTGATTGCCACTTGCAACCTTCCCAGCTGGCTTCTGAATAGATGATGAAAGTCAGATTCGCTTAACAGTTGCATAATTCACTTAGCAACTGCAGTGATTCACTTAACAACCATGGCAAAACTTGTCAAGTCAGGTGCTTCACGACCATCTTGTCTTAGCATTGGAAATTCTGGTCCCAGCTGTGGTTGTAAACAAAGGACTTAACCTGTACCCTTGTTTTAGATTGCCCGGGGCTTCCAGATCTTTAACTAGTCCTTTGAGACCTAGGCAGTTGCAATAATACCGGTATATTTGTGAGACTGGAATTTATAGGAAGTATTTCCACCTTACTCAGCAACATAAGCAACATACTCAGCATGTGGTCCTTAATGGAACTGCATCTACATGGAGGGAAGTGTGTAATGGGGTACCCCACGGCTCTGATCTGGGTCCAGTGCTCTTCAACATCTTCATCAACGATTTGGATGAGGGGATAGATGGGGAACTCATGAAATGTGCAGACAATACCAAGCTGGCAGGAATAGCCAACACTCCAGAAGACAGGCTTAAGATACAGGAGGATCTGGACAGACTCGGAACACTGGGCACTATCTAACAAAGTGAAATTCAATGGTGAAAAAAGTAAGGTTCTACATTTAGGTAAGAAAGACCAAATGTACAGGTATAGTACAGGTGGTACCTTGCTTGATAGTAGTAACTGTGAGAGGGATCTCGGAGTCCTAGTGGACAATCACTTAAATATGAGCAGGCAGTGTGCTGCAGCGGCCACAAAAGCCAACACAGTGCTAGGCTGCATTAACAGAGAAATAGAATCAAGATCACGTGAATTGTTAATACCACTTTATAACGCCTTGGTAAGGCCACACCTGGAATACTGCATCCAGTCATTGTCACCGCAATGTAAAAAAGACGTTGAGACTCTGGAAAGAATGCAGAGAAAAACAACAAAGATGATCAGGGGACTGGAGGCTAAAACATATAAAGAACGGTTGCTGAAATTGGGTGTGTCCAGTTTAATAAAGAGAAGGACCAGGGGTGACATGATAGCAGTGTTCCAGTATCTCAGGGGGTGCCCCAAAGAAAAGGGAGTCAAGCTATTCTCCAAAGCACCTGAAGGCAAGACAAGAAGCAACGAATGGAAACTAGTCAAGGAGAGAAGCAACCTAGAACTAAGGAGAAACTTCCTGACAGTTAGAACAATTAACCAGTGGAACTTCCTGCCTCCAGAAGTGGTGAATGCTCCAACACTGGAAGTTTTTAAAAAGGGACTGGACAACTATTTGTCTGAAATGGTGTAGGGTTTCCTGCCTGAGCAGGGGGTTGGACTAGATGACCTCCAAGGTCCCTTCCAACTTTACTACTACTACTACTACTACTACTACTACTACTACTACTACTACTACCCAGACTTTTCAAGATCAGATGTCATTAGTCACCAGGTGGCAATTGTATGTGTTTATGTACAGCCTTTACTGCAAGAAATGTTCCTTTGTCATCAGCTGATACTTCCTGTTTAGCTGTCATTTCTTCTTTCTGATCTTTGCTATAATTTCAGTTCCTTCTCACTGTACAGTCCAGTGCTGCAGTATTTTTCTAATGGCATCTTTTTTTAGAGCTATTTTAGTTGTATTACCATATTAAATGTATCCTATTAAATGCAAATATTAAATGGGGTCAAGATATACTATTGTGTCTTGGCTGCATCATCTTTCAATTTATTAAAATTGCTTGGGAAAATGAGGCAAATTGAGTACCTTCCTATAATTAATATTTGTACTTTGAGCAGGCTGCTAACCTATTAAATGCATTTGTATCTGCACTGTGCTGAATTGCGGGTTTCCAAATGATGCTTTGTGGAACCCTGGTCAGTGATAAAAGTTAAGTTGATTGCGGCTTTCTCCCAATTATAGCCTGAAAAAAGCCAGTGTGCTCAGTTTGGACATCAGCAATGAGACAGTCCCATGTATCCACCAATCAGAATAAGAAATAGATCTTCCTTTAGGGCAGTGCTTGAATTAAAAGGCTAAGAGCCAGAATTTCAAGGTCACTGCTTTTTATAAGCTAGTTTTATTACAGATACTGGAAAAGCCACATCTAGCTACTCCCAACTATAAACCTCAGGTTTTATATATATTAATAGTTCCAGGATTCAGAACTTACATCTGTTTTTATTAAAGCACCTTAATGGAATAAAAGCAGGGGAGGAGGGGGCTTAACATGTCCGCCATTTATTATTACAGAATAAAACCTTGGGCTCTTTGCTTGGTCCTTGTAGCCCTTACGCCAACTTTTATTTATGTCCTCTTCTCCCAAGAACAGATTAAGCCTCTTAAGGTCTAAAAAGAGAGATTTGTGGTAAATCAAAATTTTAACCACTGAGAACCAAAGCACAGTTTGCTGTTTCCCCGCTAAGCTCAAACAACGGTGAAAGTGTTTTACCAAACTTTGCGTGCAGTGGCCCAAATATTTACCTATTTTTTGTGATAATGTCACGATGCAGATGTTTTTACATCCCTTTGATAACCTGTTCTCCAGCAGACATTCCTCAGGATTGAAGAATACCTGTGCTCTGGACCACTTTTGTTTTCTCAGTCTATGGCAGGGGTTCCCGAACCCCGGTCTGCGGTCCAGTGCTGGGCTGCAGCCTGTTTGGAACCAGGCTGTGGAAGTGATGGGCGAGCATGTGTGTGCAAAGCTGCATTTGTGAAAGTGGTGCATGCATGCATGAAACCATCCCCTCTTTCCCTACCCCGCTGTCGCCTCTGCCAGTCTGCCGAGCTGGAAAGTTTGGGCAACACTGGTCTATGGGATAGAGGCAGTCAGAGCTCCAGAGAGACCACTTACTAGTCACTAGTTCCATGAGGAACTGTGGGATATGAACCAACTGGACAGCTGCATAGCATTATAGCGAAAAGCAGAAGTGGCATTGACTTGAGTTTTGGTAAGAGCTAAGTCTGAACCTGTGCACTGGTGATAACAGTGAGAAAACTTTGGTTCATGTCTGCAAATTCTGGCCTAACAGCTATATTCAGCAGCTTTAATCTGGATCCTGCTGTGGAAAGATGGCTGCGACGAAGCTCCTGCTGGTATGCCTGATAAATCATGAGCAGAGTACCTTGTATTTATTCTGGGCTGGAATAATTAGGGCAGGGCCCCTAGGGTTGAACAAGGCAGAGTCTTGTGATGTGATCTGGATTCTTTTAAGCATGTGGAACATGAGGAAGTGGATAGGGTTCTCTGCAGTTTGAGTCAGTAGGCTTGAGCTGTGCATTTTTCTGGTTCTTTTTGGTGGTCAGACAGGGTGTAAGATAATTAACACTTCCTTGTGTGAGGAGGAGGCAATGCTACCTGCCCTAATCAGATAGTAATCCTTTGGAATCTCTCAGAGTAACTCGTACCATCAACAGTATCTTTGTACTGTTAGTTAAAGTGATTAATGTTAGTGATGGCTGTTGGCAGCAATCAACCCTCTTGCCTAAGTGAGTGATTCCAATCAGTAATTGTGTGTGCAGAGAATACAGAATAATGGAATTGGAAGGGACGTTGGAGGTCTTGTAGTCCAACCCTCTGCTCAAACAGGAGACCAGGGGTCTTCAAACGTGGCCCTTTGATGACTTGTGGACTTCAACTCCCAGAATTCCACAGCCAGGAAGGCTGGCTGTGGAATTCTGGGAGTTGAAGTCCACAAGTCATCAAAGGGCCACGTTTGAAGACCCCTGCCTTACACCATTCTGGATACATGGCTGTCCAACCTCTTTGTAAAAACCTCCAGTGATGGAGCACCGTTGAAGTCCTCAAGTCTTGAAGTTGCCAAGTTTGGAGGCCCTTGTTGTTAGAGGGCAAGGAAGATGACCTACATGGAGACACTCAAGTGATGTTGCTGAGGCAAAATAGTGCAGGACATGTTTAGATCATGTTCAGAAACTGCGGAAACAGACGCCTCCCTCAGAGAAAGGAGAAGGTGCAGCATGATCAGACTTGCAAGTTTCTGTTCTTATAGCCAATCTCAAAAAAAATATGGTTGTGGTAGTGTTGATTTCATGGTCTGGTCTACCTACAGCTCTTCTTTTGGCCCGGGCTCATGGTGAGCTCTTGAGTATTTGTTGGGCATACGTTGGATCTAATTTAAGACATGGAACCCTGCCCAGAATTCATTAGTTAGAAATGTTTAAGAAATAAATAAATACAGCGTTTCACTATGCAGAGAGGTAATGAATAAGAGATAATTAATTGTCTACCGGTAACCACAAAGGGCAAATTTGCCACAGCTGAAGAATGAAAGTAATTCTGGGCTCATTGCTCTGGCTGTTACTGGGTTGTGGGTCAGGAGGATTTCAAACCCTTTTATTTTCCTCCTGTGTCCTATCTTGGATTCTCCACCAGCCCCGTGTTTTTATAGAAGTCACACATACTTCTTTTTCTGGTTGGCTTTGTAAACTAACTCTCCTTTGGGGAATACCAGGAAGTGAGTGTAGTTTTGTCTGTTGGTTCATAGTACAATAGCGTTTTGAAAATAAAAATAAAAAACTTGGTTCTGTGTCAGGAAAATCCTGATCTAGAATAATAACGCCCATTTCTTCCTGGGTTAAGAACAAATTTAGCTCAAGTGTCCAAAGTATCACTTTGTGTCTTTCCTAAAGCAAAGGAGACTTCGTTGAATTTGGACCAAACTTGAATTCCCAGTTGACCTCAATGCTTAGAGCAGGAGTGTCAAACTCAATTGCGGTTGCCCTCAGGGGGCCGGGTGGGTATGGCCAGGGTGGGCGTGGCCTACTGGGTGGGCGTGGCTAGAGTGCGTATGGCCTACTGGGTGGGCGTGGCTAGAGTGCATATAGCCTACTGGGTGGGCATGGCCAGCTCTACATCGTTGGCATCAAGGGTGCCTATGGGGGCCTGGGCAGGAGTGGGACAGATCTGGGGGTCTCTGGCAGAAGGAGAGTCTCTGGGCCAGGGCCAAGGCAGTGGGGGCCGTTCCCTCACTGTTTCCAGGATGGCTTCGCGGGCCGCACGAAACCACTTCGTGGGCCGAATCCAGCCCCCCCAGGCCTTGTGTTTGACATGTCTGGCTTAGAGGATGACTCTGGACAAAGTCTCTCCTGTTTGGGTCACTAGATCTTTTTTAGCAGGGGTGGGCAACCATGGCAACTTTATGACCTGTGTACCAACTCCCCAAATTCCTGAATCAGCCATGCTTGCTTGGGAATTCTGGGAGTTGAAGTCCACAGGTTTTAAAGTTGGGATAGTTGCCCAGCCCAGCTTATAAAATGATTATACTTTCCTTAACATACCTATTGCTTCTTTTTCTCTCTTCCCTCGTGAAGAGAATACAGGGCATCCTCAGCTTACAATTTACAGGCATCAGCACCCACAAATTGGAAAGCAAAAGTTCTCTGACTCTTTGTAGGCTGTGAATTGTGTGATTTTGAGTAGGTTACACAGTAGGATTAGATTCTGACCCATATGGGACAGAAAGGCATTTCAATATTCCGCGAATGGGAGTGTGAAGTTGGCTGTTAGTGAACTCAGTAGGAAAGAAATGTTGGAAGGGTTTTGCAAATCCTTCTTTTGGGGAAAGATCCTTTGGTCCTGGTTTCCATATAGGACACTGATTTGTTGCATATGTCCGTTGTTCTTAATCTCTGGTGGAATTGTTTGGCAGTCTTGGTTGTAAAAACAGAATGTATCTCAGCCAGGAGGCTTAGTTATATCTTTTTATCTACTACACACCAAAGCAGTATTGGGGGTTGCTACCCTGGTTTGTTCCGGAATGTTGTACCTCCTGCCTCATATTCCTATCTGGCAATTTGCTTTTCTTCTGCTTTTCGTCAAAATGATTACAGAATTAACTATGCGCAGGTTTGCAGAGGTATTAGGATTAGAACTAGAAAATTAAATTAGATCTAAATTCTAAAATAGAACTGGCTAGCGATATATTGAGTGGGTAACCATCTGTAGAAGCAAATTCTCAAAACGGACTTAATTAAATACAAAAGTTAAAAAAAAATGCAGACTTGCTTTGGACCATTGTGTTCCATTGTTTATTTGTCGATTGAAAATTCAATCGAAATAAAACTCAACTAAAAAGACGCCTTGCTTTGTTTCTTTCAAATGTTTCCTGAAATTACTGATTAAGTAAATACCTAGAGAAGGTTGTGTGACTCAATTAAAGGTGAAAAGCACCATGAGGCAGGCATGGTAAAAAAACCAAGAATGAGCGACTTGCTAATATTGTAGTGAATAATTTTAAGCCAACCAGTAGAGCTGGGCTGGTTTTGAAGAGCAAGGTGTGATGTGGAACGTATGTAGGTGTGCGCAGAGCACCTGTCCATACCATCTCAAGCCAAACACATCGTTCTCTATGGTCACATGGCAACTGCAAAAGGAGCTGTGCAAATTGGGTTGCTGCTTTAAGATCCTCGGGGCAGGTGTGATAGATGTGACTGCCTGGGCTCCAATCATGTTTTCTCATCCTGTTCCTTGCGTATGCAGGTAGTCCTCGGGTTATGACCACAACTGAGCCCAACATTTCTGTTGCTAAGTGAGACATTTGTTATACCATTTGCATACCCTTGCAAATGCTTTTTTTTTTTTTTCAAATTGCTTCTTCGGCCAAATCTCCCTTGAAAGGAGGGTGTGGAGGAACCCATGGGTAGCTAGCTGCCAAAGGGAGTTGATGCATTCCCTAGGCCAGGGTAGCAACCTTGGCTCTTTTATGACTCGTGGACTTCAGCTCCCAGAATTCCTGAGCCAGCATGGGTTAGGGTTAGGGCCGGGGCTCAGGAATTCTGGGAGTTGAAGTCCACGAGTCATAAAAGGGCCAAGGTTGCCTACCCCTGGCCTAGGCCTAGGCCGCTTTATGACTCGTGGACTTCAACTCCCAGAATTCCTGAGCCAACCATGCTGAGGGGAAAGGGAGAGGCTTCCAAGCTGAGCCATGCTGGCTCAGGAATTCTGGGAGTTGAAGTCCACGAGTCATAAAAGGGCCAAGGTTGCCTACCCCTGCCCTAGTTCAATAACTCTCATGCTGGATGTGACACCCAGCAGACCTTACTATACTTCTGCAGTTTTTTTGGTTTTGGAGGTTGGGAAAACCTCAGCCATTGGGCTCTTACTGTTCCCTTTAAAAAAAAAATCTTCAAAAATCAGAATGTTGTTTTTTTGTTTCAAGGCAAGAGTTTCATGGAGAATGAGATTTGACTAACCAGTGCATTCTGACAAGGCAGGAAGATACAGCATTGATCTAAACTTAGATCAGCATAGTATGAAAATGAATATCGCATCAATTGAAGTTTTCTCCAACTTTCCTTTTTTTCTGGAAAATGATGAAAAAAATACTCCCTCCCCCAGCCTCATGGTATCAATTTTTTCTAGAATATTTTCCATTTTTATTCTCTGGAACTTATCCAAAACTGATTTCTTTGTCCTTGAGTGTCTGCTGTAGTTTGCAGAATATTTTGGAATAGATTCAGATATGCAGGTGATAGTGACAGAAAACCTCAGGGCTTTGCAGAAGCTAAAAATGTGCTTGATATAGATGTAGGTTGTTTGTTGCGGCTCTGTGTTGCCAATAAAAATTGGCATTTTTACTGCTGCCCTTCTAATAGAGCCATTTTTAAAAACTTCCCAGGGAACCAAGCTTTCTTAAGGCAGGCTTGAAAAAAAGGGTGGGCTAGGCCTGTAGGGCCCCCCCCCTCCCTTTCTCCGTACCTAAGTAGAAAAACTAAATAAATGAAATCCACAATAATGAAATGAAATCTTCAACAAAATTAATTGAAACCCCCATTAAACACATGTTTAGCGTTGCAGACTGAAGGAGCGTTGACTGTAAGATTCTTTTTTCAGGAGACCCAATTGACCAGTTGGAGCTTGTTGTCTCCAAGAAGGCTGCTCAATTTCCCGTTTTGCAGACAGGTGTGGATTACCTTTTATCTCCAGCTTCAAGTCTGATTTCCAGGAATTTAAAGCAGCTTCATTTGATGTGTCAAAGAGATTATTGAAGCTACATCCAGCAGTTGCTTGAATGCTAAAAAACTGAATGCTCAGTGATGAAACTCTAAATCAG
>JAKJMR010018558.1:0-16465 GCA_024449315.1 Daboia siamensis | reverse complement strand
AAGGGGGCCATAGTTCCCCCCCATGCTGGCTCAGGAATTCTGGGAGTTGAAGTCCACAAGTCATAAAGGGGGCCACTGTTCCCCCCATGCTGGCTCAGGAATTCTGGGAGTTGAAATCCACAAGTCATGAAGGGGGCCATTGTTCCCCCCATGCTGGCTCAGGAATTCTGGGAGTTGAAGTCCACAAGTCATAAAGGGGGCCACTGTTCCCCCCATGCTGGCTCAGAAATTCTGGGAGTTGAAGTCCACAAGTCATAAAGGGGGCCATTGTTCCCCCCATGCTGGCTCAGGAATTCTGGGAGTTGAAGTCCACAAGTCATGAAAGGGACGAATGTTTCTCATTCCTGGTCTGGGCCCATGCCAAGATCTGGAAGGACAGACCTGACGAGAAAGCCACATTTTGCTGGTTGGCTGAAGAACAGAGGAATCTTGCAAAACCTGTCAAGGAGTTCCAACTTTATGGCGAAACAAATAACTATGCACCCTTGTTTGCGTGGTACACACTCAACAGGGAGAGCTAACAGGCTCTGCAGCCACGGTCAAGGTGATGTAAGCCGAAGCTGGCTAAGCTTGTTTCAAGGGTTGGACACCTTTAAACCCAACAGCCTTCCTACTTTAATAATAGTTCTCTCCTTTTTCCAAACACAAAACAGGTAGTCCTTGACATGGCAGTTCATTTAGTGACCGTCTGAAGTTACAAGGTACTGAAAATAGTGACTTACGACAGTTTTTCTCGGTTATGATTATCCCCATGGTCATGGGATCAAAATTTGGATGTTTGACAACAGGCTCCTATGTATGACGGTTGGAATGTCCCGGGATCATGTGATTCCCTTTTGTGACCAGTGATCAGTGGGGGAAGCCTGATTCACTTAACAACGGTGTTAATAGAATAGAATAGAATAGAATAGAATAGAATAGAATAGAATAGAACAGAACAGAATCGAATACAGAATAGAATAGAATAGAATATATAATAAAATAGAATAGAGAATAGAAAATAGAATAGAATATATAATAAAATAGAATAGAGAATAGAAAATAGAATATAGAATACAATAGAATAGAATAAGAATAGAATATAGAATAGAATAGAATAGAGCAGAATATAGAATAGAATAGAATGGAATGGAATGGAACGGAACGGAACAGAATAGAACAGAACAGAACAGAACAGAATAGAATACTTTTATTGGCCATGTGTGGTTGAACACACAAGGAATTTGTCTCCAGTGCAGAAGCTCTCACTGTACATACAAGTAATAGTGGCAATCATGATCATATACAACGTGAAAATACATTCATCATAAATCATCAGATGCAACACTTAGTGATATTAACTTAACAAATGAAGGGATTCACTTAACATCTGTGGCAAGAAAGGTCGTAAAACAGGGCAAAATCTCATTTAACGACTCTCTTGCTTAGCAATGGACGTTTGGGGGCTCAATTGCGATTGCAAGTTGAAGATTACCTGCACAGATAGGTCAACTTTCTCACAGGTAGCTGTGGTTCAGAGGACCCCACAGTCACGACCCAGAGCTCCTTCTTCTGTGGGGATCAGACCTCAAAGTCTTACCCTTACTGGGCAGCTCCAACTAAAGGTCTCCAGGGCCTTTCCCAGGAGAAAGAGGAGGTTGTCTCCAACCCACAGATACTTTGACGCACATGTTAATTCAGCCCCACATAATTCTTCCCCACAAGTTTCAGTGCCGGTCAATTAATGGGTGAATCGAGTTTCGAAACCTCCCTCAAAAGTAGAAACACCATAAAGGAGGACTGGGGTGCGTATGTGTGTCAAAAGAGAGCCGTCTTCCAACATTTGAGGGGCCGCCCGGCTTAGCAATGGAAATTTTTCAGTTCAATTGTGGTTACAATCCCCCCCCCCCCCACGGACTTTGCTTTTTTCAGAAGGTCGCAAAAAGGGGATCCCACGATCCCAGGATGCTGCAGCCGTCATAAATACGATCCCACTTGCCAAGTGTCCGAATTTTTGATCCCCTGACCGTGGGGATGCTGTATCGGTCGTTAAATGTGACAACCGGCCCCAAGTCATTTCTTTTTCAGGGCGGTTGCAACTGCGAACCATCACTAAACGCAGAGTTAGGTTGAAGATTACCTGTGTAGAGAATTAGGAATTCTCCAGCACTTTTTAATTTGCATGTTGGGTAGTTGCGAGTCACAGAAGGTTAAACTATAAACCATAATCTCCGAGTCTGCCTGATATATGAAATCCTTGTTTTTCAATCTCGGCAACTTTTAAGATGTACGGACAAAGTCCGTACATCTTAAAAGTTGCCGAGATTGAAAAACTAGGATTTCATATATCAGGCAGATATATATTACGGACTTCAAGATGTCCGAACAATCTTAAAAGTTGCTGAAGTTGAGAAACCCTGCACTAAATTAAAACAAACCCAGTTAGGGATTAAGGCAGAGTCCAGATGTAGCCCACTACCCAGCTAGGATCAACTGGCTCTTTAAATCTGATTTTCTCAGATTTAATCCAAGTCCTAATTGCTTCCCTCCATTGCAATCCTTTGCCCTCTGCACGGATCTGACTTGCCTGTGTGTTTTTTAAGAATCAGATCTCTTTTATTTGATATGGAAAGCTTCCCCGCCCTTTCTTTCATCAATACTTCAAACAGACTCCAGGAAGAAGGGCGGAAATCTGGGCATTGCATAACTGGTTTTTTTAATAAATAAATAAATAAATAAATAAATAAATAAACAAACCCAATTGCAAGTCCCATGCAAAAAAAATAAAAAAAAATGTGATCGGGGATCTCTCTGCACAAAGCCAGGGGATTAAACGTCCCTGCTGCCTCCAGAGACTGCGAGAAATTAATTAATTAATCCTGGGACTGAGATGCAAACCACGATAACAACAAACTCCCGCAAACACACGCCACTGGCAAGCTTCCACTTCCCTGTAATGCAACAGAGGGGTGAGAAAATTGCGGCAAAGACACACACAAGCAAAGCGACTGCAGTCACACCGCGCTAGAAAAACCTGTTTCGTCTTCCCGGTGTTTGTAAACAGCATCTGTAGCTGTCCTCTTCCCCAACGCCCTCCTGATTTTGCTCTTCCCGCGCCACTCGTTTCAAAATACGATTAAAACTGGGTAAGTTATCCTCGCCAAAAGCAGTTTGCTTTCCACTCTTTGGCAATAAAGCCGATTGCCTGCCTGTTAAAAGGTTTCATCCTGCAACGTAAATAGAGGTAAAGAGGTGGGGAGGGAAGAGGAAAGAATTGCACACTCTTTAAAGGAGATATAATTTGAATTTCACGGCAGGGTGGCTGGCCCTAATCTTTACAACCGAATAAAAATGAGTTTTTCTCCAGTTCCCTTTTCAACCAGGACCTGGTACTCTTTCTTTTTAACCAGGGTTTGCGAGAATCACCAGCCTTGCCTGACCGGTTTGTTACCTCAGAATGATTGTTGCTTAACCAAGCAATCCCTCAGGAATTTTGTGACTGGTGTAAGGAATGTTTTCCTTCGTTGCCGGATTAAATTCAGAAACGGGAGCCAGCCACCTCCCCTTAAAAGTACAGGGAATCCTTGACTTACACAACACCCGCGTAGTGACTCTGTTTGAAATATTACAAGGACCCTGGGGGAAAAAAAAAGCAACTTACGACCGTTCTTCATACTTACGACGGTTGCAGCATCCCCACAGTCACGGGATCAAACCTGGACACTTGGCAACTGGCTCACACTTGCAACGGTTGCAGAGTCCCGGGGTCACGGGATGCCCTTCTGCGACCTTTTGACAATTAAAGCCAAGGAAGAGGCGAGCCCGGTCCACTCAGTCACGTGACTGTGGGATGCTGTAAACACCGCCATGTTGCCAAGCGACAGATGTGTGTGTGTTGTGTGTATGTGTGAGACCGTGAGAAGTTTGAATCGTAAGTAGACCCAAGTCATAGGTAGACCCAAGGTAGGTCCGTCGTAACTTGCAAGTTGTCGCTAAAGGACTGGTCGTAAGTCAAGGACTGCCTGTACCAGGTGCAACCCATGATGTGTCTAGGAAGAACTTAAGCTACTAGAAGTCAACCGAAGGGGTTCTAGAGAGATGGACCTTGTCCAGGCCAATGTCCCTCAACCTTAGCAAGTCAAACAAACCATGGTTTAGTCCAGGGGTAGGCAGCCTTGGCTCTTTTATGGCTCGTGGACTTCAACTCCCAGAATTCCTGAGCCAGCCATGCTGAGGGGAAAGGGAGAGGTTTCCAAGCTGAGCCAGGGTGGCTCAGGAATTCTGGGAGTTGAAGTCCACGAGTCATAAAAGAGCCAAGGTTGGCTCAGGAATTCTGGGAGTTGAAGTCCACGAGTCATAAAAGAGCCAAGGTTGCCTACCCCTGGTTTAGCCCAACAGAAGGCCAACAAATTGGCTGAGGGGCTGAGCATCCAGGATGGATGTTGCCAGATGTGAAAATTCAGCTGTGAAAGTTAAACTGATCTATTGATGAAAATGCCTATGCGTGTAAATCTTTCCAATTCAGCATTAGCCTCCACTAGGAGCTAGGCAAGGGTCAATGTTTATGGAGATTCTCCATCATCCAGGTCAAGGTTGTCCCAAAGGAGTTTTTCAGGAGGCAACTGGACTTTGTTTTTCTTTGAAGACATTTCACTTCTCCTCCGAGAAGCTTCTGCAGCTCTGAGTGGATGGTGGGGAATGGAAGGATTTATGTTCCTCGCAGACAGCTGGTCATTCGCATCCTTTTAGAGAGTCGTTGAGGCCACTTGGAGGTTTGTCTGTGTCCTCGGGGTCACCTGAGTGGTGCAAATGGGTGTGAAGCCTTCTTGGAGCTGCTGAAAGAGCTGTGCTGTAGACGGGAGACAGACGTATCACAGATAAACCTCCAAGTGGTCTTGACGACCCTCTAAAAGGATGCGAATAACCAGCTGTCTGTAAGGAGTATAAATCCTCCAATTCCCCACCATCCAGTCAGAGCTGAAGAAGCTTCTTGGACGAGAAGCGAAACGTCTTCAAAGAAAAAGAAAAAAAAGAAAGTCCACTTGCCTCCTGGAAAAGCACCTTTGCGATCAGGGTCAATGGAATTCAAGGGAGACTGGATTTAGTTCGCTTGCGACTATGTAGGGATTCTAGATTGATCCCTCTCTTGACTCCGACCCCACATTCTGCCACTCCTTCCTCTACAGGTGTGCAACCTTTCCTTCTGGCAATGGCTGCAAATACAGGCGGTCCTCGACTCACAGCCATTCGTTTAGTGACCGCTCCAAGTTACAACATCACTGGAAAAAGGGACTTAATTTCACACTTACCACAGTTGCGGCATCTCCACCCTCAGGTAATCAAAAATCCAGAGGCTCGGCAACGGGCATGTACTTAGGACAGTTTTTAGTGTCCCGGGGCGATGCGATCCCCTTTTCCCACGAGCCAAGTCCATGGGGAAGTCAGATTCACTGAACCACCGCGTTCCTAACTTGACAACTGCAGTGACTCACCGAACAACTGTGGCAAGAAAGGTCGTAAAATGTGGCAATGCTCATTTAACAGGCGTCTTGCTTAGCAACGGAAATTGGGGGCTCAACTGTGGTCGTGTCCTGGTTCTGACAGATGAAACTCCTCAAAGGACTTTTGAGGCCTTGTTTACCTTAAAGAACCTTTATTTGAGTAGCATAGCAACCGCACTGACATAGTCGAAGCCAAAACCTGAGCACATAGTATCAAAATACAATTCCCTCTCTCAGTTAACAGTCATAAATCACATTCCCCAATTAGTTTGAAATGCGGGCAGCCCGCCAGATGATAAAGATCATCTCTTATTTCAATAACCTTGATTCTCACACTAGGTCCAGTGTTATTATGTCCAGCTAGACTCTCATGCAGATTCCTCCCAGCTCTCCAGCCCACCAATTCCTTATCATCTCTTATTTCAACAACCTTGGTTCTCACACTAGGTCCAGTGTTATTATGTCTAGCTAGACTATCCTGCACATTCCTCCTTCCCCCAGCATCATCTAACTCTAATTCTAAGAGTAAAAGCATAAGAAAATGCTTGCATCTTCATCTGTTGTCAAAGCAAAAACATCCGGCGTTAGCAGCGTTGACAGGTCGTACGTCGAGGACCACCTGTAGATTTGGTGACCAATTTCTCTCCATTGGGGTTTCTGCCCAGAGTTGCACATCCATTAATGCAACACGGCCTTTCATCCTTGGGAAACCCAAAAGCATCCTTTGCCCGCCTCCAACCCTCCCGCCCCCCCACCTTCCTGGGTATCTCAAAACTCTGCTGCATGATGCTAGGAGGTGGCCACTTCCTCCGTTGTCGTCGTCGGAGCCACAAAGATGCTTCGTGAAAACCTGGGGAACACAGACCCCTTTTGATTTTCTGAAGTTAAGAGGGGGTGGAGGAAATGCAACATTTAAATCTTCTCCAAACACCGTCAAGTTTCCGAACCTATGTGATTAGCGGTTCCTAACAGATAAAAAAGGACAGATGGTTTGGTTCATTCATTCCTTCACACACACACACACACACACACACACACACACGCGCACGCACACATGCGGCAAAGATGGAGATTCACTCAGGAGGAGGACGAGGAGGAACATGACAAGTAAACAATTGGTAGCCATCTGCTCAAACGGCGGCCCACTCTCAAATCCAGGCAGCAGAAGCAAAGATGGTTAAATTAAGATTCTGCACGGGATCACAGAAGAGCCATGGGAAGGCTGATGGGGAGCATCTGTCAGCACTAAAGCCAACTGGCATCTGAGGTCTGGGGTCTCAGGTCTGGAAGGGGGGGGGGCTCCCTCCCCGTTGCAATTTGCGAGTAGCCAGGCAGCCCACATGGCACCAAAGTCAGGCTGGAAGGAGGGAGAGTCAAGGCAGAATCTTCCCATCAAGATGAACACTAAGAATAACAGAGTTGGAAGGGACCTTGGAGGTCTTCTAGTCCAGCCCCGTGCTCGAGCAGGAGACCCTATACCATTTCAGACCAGCAGCTGTCCAGTCTCTTCTTAAAAACCTTCCAGTGTTGGAGCATCCACAGCTTCTGGAGGCAGGTAGTTCCACTGGCTAACTGTCCTCACTGTTGGGAAGTTTCTCCTTAGTTCTAGGTTGCTTCTCTCTTTGGTTGGTTTCCATCTGTTGCTTCTTGTCCTGCCTTCTGGTGCTCTGGAGAATAGGTGGAAACCCACCCACCCCACCCTCTTTTTTGTGACAGCCTCTCAAGTACTGGAAGACTGCAAACAATCAATGATCAAGAACTAAATCATATGATGAGTGGTTATGGGAAATGGGGATGTCTAATCTAATGAAGAGAAGGACTAGGAGGGACATGATAGCAGTATTCCAGGATTTTGGGAGAGCTACCCCAAAGAAGAAAGGGGGTCAACCTATTTTCCAAAGCACCTGAAGGCAGGATTTTACAATGCCTAAGGCCACACTTGGAATCCGACATCCAATTTTGGTCACCACGATGTAAAAAAGATGTTGAGACTCTAGAGAAGGTACAGAGAAGAGCAACAAAGATGATTGGGGGACTGGAGGCTCAAACATATAGGGAACGGTTGCTGGAATTGGGTAGTTCTGGTTTAATGAAGAGAAGGATGAGGGGGGGGGGGACAAGATAGTAGTGTTCCAATATCTCAGGGGCTGCCAGAAAGGCTGGACAACCGTTTGTCTGAAATGAGTTTCCTGCCTGAGCAGGGGGTTGGAGTAGATGACCTCCAAGGTCCCTTCCAACAACAACAACAACAACAACAACAATAATAATAACAACAACAACAACAATAATAGCAGCAACAGATGCAAACTAATCAAGGAGAGAAGCAATCCAGAACTAAAGAGAAATTTCCTGACAGTGTCTGAATTTTGATCGCAAAATCAACGGGGATGTGACAAAGGTCGTTAAGTGTGAAAAACGGTGATAAGTTACTTTTTTTCAGTGCCATTGTAACATTGAACAGTCACTAAATGAACTGTTGTAAGTTGAGAACTATGGACAACGTTCCTCCAGGCCTTCCTGTCCTCTACCATCTCCTGGAGTCCATTTAAGCTCACGCCTCCTGCTTCAGTGACTCCATCCAGCCACCTCATTCTCTGTCCTCCCCTTCTTCTCTTGCCCTCAATCTTTCCCAGGCTCTTCTCATTAGGTGGCCAAAGGATTTGAGGTTCAGCTTCAGGATCTGGCCTTCTAAAGAGCAGCCGGGGTTGATCTCCTCTAGGACTGACCGGTTGGATCGCCTTGCAGTCCAAGGGACTCGCAGGAGTCTTCTCCAGCACCAGAGTTCAAAGGCCTCCATTCTTTGGCACTCAGCCTTTCTTATGGTCCAACTTTCACTGCCATACATTGCAACTGGGAAGACCATAGCCTTGGTTATAAACTAAATATTCTGTCCCTCTATTTTTCTTGGTTATTACAATCCAGTAACTTCCTACAAATGCCACCATCATAATCTATGCCAAACCCCACTCAAACACTGTGGATTCCCCCTGCACAAAATCTATTTATTTATTTAGTCAATTTCAGAAGAAGCTCATCTCCAGGCAGTTAAAATACTTCAAAAACACCATGTTGTCTGGGTTTACATTTAAAAAACAATCAATAACAATTATTTTCTATAATTCTGTAGTCCGCACAGTAGCTTTGCTTGGTTTTCTGTTCTCCCAATAATATTCTTACAATTCTTATTATTTTGATAAATGACAATTACACACAAACACGTTTGTAACATTTCTGCAAATAACAACCACGCCAGTATAAAGCTTCTTTTCATCTTGATTGCTGTTTACAAAATTCTTATGGAAATTTCGTTTCCCCACAATATTCAAAACATTCTTACCGGTTAAGATTTTCTCAAAGTTAATTACACTTAAGTATTTAAGTCTGTCCTCATACAGGCCACCCCAACACTTTTACATTTCTCATGTCTTTA
Source organism: Daboia siamensis (assembly GCA_024449315.1). Lineage (NCBI taxonomy): Eukaryota > Metazoa > Chordata > Lepidosauria > Squamata > Viperidae > Daboia > Daboia siamensis. The sequence continues at coordinate 7,555 of JAKJMR010018558.1, read as the reverse complement.
AAAAAAAAAAGGAGAAGAAATAAGAAGACAGTTATACTACTTAAAATTTTAAAGTATTTAAAGTATTTTAAAGTATTTAATTAAATCATATTAAATTATATTAAATTAATTTTAAAATTTTAATTTTATTGTTATTATGAATTGTGGGCCTGCACTAATTTAATTCCATTTTATTCTTTTTTGTACTGTTTTAACTGCCCTGTGAACCGCCCTGAGTCCTTCGGGAATAGGGCGGTATATAAATTCAACTAATAAATAAATAAATAAATAATAAAATACACGTCCCTCTTAGGCTAATGTACATTTATGTCCAGAATTGTTCTCTTCTTTTTAACCCTGTTCAAATATGTGTTTAATCTTTAAACGTTGCATTTAATAAATCAAATTATTTAAACTGTTAAGTCTGTTCAAAACATTTTTATCCATTGAAATTTTCTCAAGATCAATTTACACTTAAGCAAAACATTATCTAAATCATCCCAACATTTTTATATTTCAAAAGAAAGAAAGAAAAATTAAAAAATAAAATTACTATGTTACTTGAGGGGCTCATCCCTCTTAAACTAAAATTCATTTTATATCCAAAATCTTTAGCCATATTCAAACAGATGTTTAATTTTTAAATATTCCCTCTGATAAATCCCATCATCTAATTCCTTAATTCTCTCTTTAGCCTTTTATTTATTTATTTTCGCCAAAGATCTTTCCTGATCAACAGCCAAAAAGTCTTCCCATAGTCTTGCAGATGTTGTTGTAGGTAACAAAAAAGCAAATCAAGTCAGGTGTTTTTATGGGAATAAAAATATTTTACCAAATATTAAGGTGATTAGGTTAAAAAAAAAAAACTCAATGAAACATATTTTTTTTTTAAAAAAAAATACTTCAAAAACGAGATTAAAAAATACAACGCAATCCTGTAAAAACACACTCAAATCAATCAGGAAAGTGTCATCCCGGAATAATATAACAAGGCTTGGAAACAGAGGTTGACCCTGAGTGAACTTGGGTTAATAATATCTCTGCAATTAAGGCACAAGTTAAATTATAAGGGTGAGCTGTGATCGCTTTCCTAATGAATCAGATTTGAGACGAAAACAGCCGGGGATTTGGACTTGCAGGAAAGAGGAACTGCAGATGGCAAAGTATTGGGAGCAATGATATGATATAAAAACTAATCCAGAGGTAAGTGGGAGGCAGGACTGAAATATTAATATTTTCTTCTTCTTTTCACTAAATAAAACGGAATTAAACAGGAAGCCATGGTAGGCACTAAAACACGGGGGACAAACTCACCGCGTCACGTGACGCAATGTATCGCAATTTTTTTTTTTGCACTGTTGGAGCTGGGGTGGGCACGGCCTCCGCACGATGCAACCAGCCCGCATTAAAAGATGCTACAATAACAGTGTGTGTGTGTGTGTGTGTCTCTCTCTCTCTCTATGTATGTATGTATGTATGTATGTATGTATGTATGTATAAATGTATAAGTGTGTGTGTGCATCTATCTATCTAACAATAGGCCCTATCCAACAAAATGAGTTCCAGTGTGCAGAAAAGCAAAGATTTACATTTAGGCAGGAAAAAGCAAAGAGATATAAATACAGATTAGGTGAGACCTGGGTTTAAAAACAGCAACTGTGAGAGGGACCTTGGAGTCCTAGTGGACGATCACTTGACCATGAGCCAGCTGTGTGCAGCAGCAGCAGCCAAAAAAGCTAATACGATCCAGGGTTGCATAAACAGAGGCATAGAATCAAGGTCACATGGTATGAACAGAACAGAACAGAAGCTGGAAGGGACCTTGGAGGTCTTCTAGTCCAGCCCTTCGCTCAAGCAGGAGAACCTCTACCATCTCAGACAAGTGACTGTCTAGTACGGCTTTATAAAACCCTAGTAAGACCACATCTGGAATACTGCAACCAATTTTGATCACACATGGGAAAAAAAGATATTGAGAGTCTGGGGAAAATTCAGAGAAGAGCAGTTAAAATGATCAAAGGCCCAGAGACTAAAATACACGAAGAACGGCTGCAGGATTTTGGGTTTGGCCAGTCTAAAGAAAATAGGGGAGACATGACAGCAGTGTTCCGGTATTTGAGGGGTTGCCACAAAGGAGAGGGGGTCAAATTACTGTATTCTCCAAAGCACCAGAGGGCAGGAGAAGAGACAATGGATGGAAACTGATCAAAGAGAGAAGCAACCTGGAATTAAAGAGAAACTTCCTGACAGTGAGGACAACTAACCAGTGGAACTGCCTGCCTCCAGAAGTTGTGGGTGCTCCATCACTGGAGGTTTTTAAGAAGAGACTGGACAACCATTTGTCTGAAATGGTACAGACTTTCCTGCCTGAGCAGGAGGTTGGACTAGAAGACCTCCAAGGTCCCTTCCAGCTCTATTCTAATACACACACACACACACACACACGTTTTTCCAAAAATAAGACCAGGTCTTATATTAATTTTTGCTCCAAAAGACGCATTATGGCTTATTTCCCAGCTAGGTCTTATTTTCAAGAAAACACGGTATGTGTCATCCTCAAACCTACAACAGTTCATTTAGTCACTGTTCAAAGTCACAGCCGCACCGGGGAAAAAAGTCATTGATGGTCATTTCTAACACTCCCCAGCCACTTCAGCATCCCCATGGTCGTGTGATCAAACTTCAGACATATGGCAAATTACTCATCTTTACGACGGTTGCAGTTTCCCAGGGTCCTGTGATCACCTTTTGCAGCCTTCTGACAAGCAACGTCCAGGGGGAAAGTTAGATTCACGCAACCGCTGTGTTAGTAACTTAACAACTGCAGGGTTCACTTAATAATTATGGCAAGAGAAGCCATAATATGGGGCAAAAACTCACTTAACAAATGGCTCACTTAGCAAAAGAGCTTTTGGGTCTCAATTGCAGTTATAAGTAGAAGGTTACCTGTATATCTTGCTTCCAACTATTATTATTATTATATTATTATTATATTTACACACACACACACACACACAGAGAGAGAGAGGGAGGGAGGGAGAGAGATGTAGATAGATACCGTGTTTCCCGTAAGTAAGGCCTAAACCAACAACAAACAAATAGCTTGTTTTTTAGGGGTGGGCCTGGTATAAACCCTACCTCAAAAATCAGGCCTAGTTTTGGGGTGAGGCACGAACCTAAAAATCAAGCTAGGGCGGAAGTGAGGAGTGTGGAGCTGCCCCACCCACCCCGCCCCTGCTTCCCTTGCAGCCAGGCCTCTCCTCGCCGGCCCATTTCTTCTTCTGAGGCCTCTTCTGCGGCCAGGCCTGCATTTCTCAGTCATGGGCCTTTCCAGAAGGCCTCTGCAGCTGAGACCAGAGCTATGGATTGAATCCATAGCTTGGGACTCAGCTGCAGAAGCCTTCCGGAAAGGCCTGACTGCAAAATCCAGGCCCAAGTGCAGCTGCAGAACTTCGGTCCCAGAAGAAGTGGACCGGCTGGGTAGGGTTGTCGGTGCCGGAGGTGCGGTAAGGCCTACCCTGAAAATAAGACTTGGTGCCTCTTTTGGAGGCAAAAAAAAAAGACCCAGTCTTATTTTGGGGAAAATACAGTAATATATAGAGGGGGGGGCACAATGACTCAGCGGTGGAAGATGCTGAGCTTGTCAGCTGGAGACCGAAACCCTAACCTGACAGCCCAGGTTTGAGCCCAAGCTCTGTGCAAAGGGATGAGCTCCCATTCCTTGCTCCAGCTCCTGCCTCCGACCTAGCAGTTCAAAAGTATGCAAATGCGAGTAGATCAATAGGTACCACTTCAGTGGGAAGGTAACAGCGTTCCATGTGCCTTTCACATATAGTCATGCTGGCCACATGACCACGGAAATTCTCTTCAGACAACACTGGATCCCTCAGACCTTTTTTAAAAAATACATATATATGCATATAAATATGTTTCAAAAACAGGAGCATGACGATTCTGGAGCTCGTTACAGATAGTTCTCAACTTACAAATACAACTGAGACCAAAATTTCCCCTGCTAAGCCAGACAGTTGTCAAATGAGCCTTGCCCCATTTTACAACCTCTCTCGGCCACCAGTCTTAAGTGAATCACCACATTGTTAAGTGAGTCACACGGCTGTTCAGCCAATCTGGCTCTCCCACGGACTTGGCATGTCAGATGGTCGCAAAAGGGGGAATCACGTGACAACCCACCCCCCCGGGATGCTGCAACCGTCATCAATACAGGCCAGTGGCCGAGCATGTGAATTTTGGTCACAGGGATGCTGGAACGGTCGCAAGTGTGGAAAAACGGTTGCAAGTCAATTTTTCAGTGCCGCTGTAACTTTGAACAGTCACTAAAGGAACGATTGTAAATCGAGGACTACCTGTATATATTAAAAGTAGGGACACAACAACTCAGGGGCTCGTTCTACACATGGACAAAAGTCACACGTTACTTTCCAAAGAAAAGAGGCCTAAAATTCAATCTAGAGTCTAGAGCTTATATAGCAGGAGTCTTCAAACTTGGTCCTATTATGACTTGTGGATTTCAACTTCCAGAATCCCTGAGCCAGGCATGCTAGCTGAGGAATTCTGGGAGTTGAAGTTCACAAGCAGGGGTCTTCAAACTTGGCCTTTGACTTGTGGACTTCAACTCCCAGAATCCCTGAGCCAGGCACGCTAGCTGAGGAATTCTGGGAGTTGAAGTCCACAAGTCATAAAAGGGCCATAGAGCCTACAGGAAGAATTGTCACCTCATCCCCGGGTGGGAGAATGAACTCCGATGGATTTATCAAAGGTGTGGGAAATAATTTAGTGGAGAAGGAACTGTGAGCTCAAAAGTCTAGCGCCTATCCCGAAGAGAGGCCACCAACTTAGACAAGCGTGATACTCTGGATTTGCAGGAGATTAAACCAGATTAAGCCACTCCCCAATCTGGCTACTTTCCTGAATGCTTCCAGGGTTTTGGCATGAATGAAATTGAATTTTTGTTTCGATGCTAAGAACACTCCATACTTTTGGGATTTCCTGATGCACATCTGCTTCTCCCGCTGCGCAACCTTGCATTTGTCTTCACATAAGCCCATTTTAAGCTTCTACGGAAAACCTCACCCCTTCGTCTGCCACCTCAGCTCTGCGAGGCTCCGATATTTAGCCACCTGCCTCCTTTCCCAAGACTAACCTACTTGGGAATCGTCTCAAAAGTTAACGTCTTCATATCATCTTTGGTGGACATGTCCTAAAGCCAAAAGATATTGGTCAAGAATACATATATATGGCTAGAGAAAATGATTAAAAAAACATAATAGAATTACCTACGGAGGAAGAGTTAATCAAAAAAAATAAAAAATAAATCCAGACTGTGCAGAAATGGACAGACTGACAGGTTAAATGAAAGAGAAAGAAGATTCAGAATACTTTTAGAACGTGGGATATTTTTTTTTATCAATGGTTAGAAAAAACGAGGTAGAGAGAAAGGAACTTAATATGTATTAGTAAGTTAAATATTGGAGCCCAGATAATACGTTGCTGATAAAATATTGTGATTATAAAAAATTAACACCCAGACCCACAGAGGGTGGAGTTGTAGCGACTGAACGGAACTGAGCATTTACTGGCTGGATGCCCTTCCTGTTGCCTACACAGAGTTTGCAGCAAATATTTTCCCTTTGTTTCCCTGTTAGAGAAACATTTGTCGCTGCCTAGGATCGAACCCTCAACCTCTCAAGTGTGAGGCAAGTAGTGTGAGGCCACTGCACCGCTTGGTGGGCTGCAACCAATACAGTGTCTAAATCAGGCGTGTCCAACCCACAGCCGCACAAGGCCCTGGACAGCTAGTAACGTGGCCCTTTAGAATAGTAAAAAATATGACAAAAATAAAGGAAGTTTGTTAATTACATCCATTAACTGTATTCTATATTTTATATGCGGCCCAAGACAATTACACTTCACTCATTGTGCCCCAGGCAAGCCAAAAGGTTGGAAGACCCTGCTCTAAACTATTGTTATTTATTTTTATCCCACCTTGATAATTATTTTTAGAAATAAGCCAAGCTGGCAAGCGTAGCTGATACTCCTTCCTATTTTCTCCATAACATCAACCCTGTCAGGTGGGTTGAGCTGAGAATGAATGGCCCAAAGTTACCCAGCCAGCTTTCATGCCTAAGGCGGGACTAGAACTCACCGTCTCCTGGTGATTGGCCCAAAGTCACCCACCTGTCCTTCATGCTTAAGGCGGGACTAGAACTCACTCTCTCCTGGTGATTGGCCCAAAGTTACCCAGCCAGCTTTCATGCTTAAGGCGGGACTAGAACTCACTCTCTCCTGGTGATTGGCCCAAAGTTACCCAGCCAGCTTTCATGCCTAAGGTGGGACTAGAACTCACCATCTCCTGGCGATTGGCAAAAAGTAATCCAACTGACTTTCATGCCCTAAAGCAGGACTAGAATACTCTGTCTCCTGGTTTAGTTCAAAGTCACCCAGACAGCATTCATGCCTAAAGTAAGTCTAGAATTCACAGTCTCCTGGTGACTGGCGAAAAGTCACCCAGCTGGCTTTCATGCCTAAGATGGGTCTAGAACTCTCCGTCCTTTGGTGATTGGCCCAGTGTCAGCCCAGCCAACTTTCATGTCTAAAGTGAGACTAGAACTCTCCGTCTCCTGGTCAAAGTCACCCCAGTCCTTTTCATGTCTAAAGTGGGACTAGAACTCTCCGTCTCCTGGTTTTGATGCCTTAACGACCAGACCAAACTGGCTCTCCGAGGCTTTAACTCTTGAGCTCCGGATTAGCTGTGCAAAGAACCAAAAGGCCCATTAGGTATTGCGGAAAGAATTCAGAAACACCCACTCCGAGGAATTTAAAACAAGAAAGCGGAAGGTTGCACTCAAGTTAGTGGGTCAAAAGTCCTCCCGACGATGGACGCGTGTTTGGAAAATCCTGCTTGCAGTTTGTGTAAAGGAAGAGAAAGCAGCAAACAGACTTTGGCCTGGCCACGTGGACAAGCCGGACGAGAGGCAGCAGAGTTTACTCCAGCCCAAGAATGCCTATTTAAGGGACAAAGGCACCATCTTCCGCCTGCCTTATTCCAGACGGCCATCAAACAAGCCGGATTTGGACTGCGAAACTGCAATCGCAAGAAGAGGAAGGAGAGAGGGCCCCCCCACACACACACACACACACAACTCCTGGAGAAAGTTTTCCCCCACCCGCCAAAAAAGGAAAGAATTCCTGTGTGCCGAGAAAGGGAGAGCGCGCGTGGTCTCGCACCCAGGCCTCTGGTTTAATTTGGAAACGCTGTCTGAAGCGTTGGCCCTGCCCTCGACGTGGACGGTTGCTCCCTTGGATGATTTGGGAATGTTATTTCGCGAGGGGATGGGCTCCTGGGCTCTGAAAAGGATTAGGACAGTCGAAAGAGAAAGATTTTTCGAAAGAAAAGAAAAAAGGAATGAGGAGAAGGGTGAAAGGGGGAGAGAGAGAGAGAGAGAGAGAATGAGAGAGAGGGAAAGAGAACGGGAGTGAGAATGACAGAGAAAAATGAGAGAGAGAGAGAAGGGAAGAAAGAGAAAGAGAGATATTGAAAATGAGAGAGGGAGAATGA
>JAKJMR010018557.1:36147-65634 GCA_024449315.1 Daboia siamensis | reverse complement strand
CACAATTACAGATCAAAATTTAGTAAAACAAATTAGAGATTTAAATTTATGATTGTTAAATTGTTATTGGTACTCTGTATGTAGTTATGTTAAAGGGGAGTTAAAGCACATTATGAATTTGGTTAATTGTATATTATGCATAATTTTTATTTAGAGTGTGATTATTATAACTATAGTCCTGTATTTAGCTCAGGAATTGGGGGGAGGAAGTGGGTGGGTTTGGGGTGGGGGGGATTTGGGGATATATTGTAAAATTTTGTTTTTGTAAAACTCTTTAATAAAAAAAAAACATGAACAAACGCGGCAGATCTCCAAATGGGCGGCGGTGGTTTGGAGAGGTGCGCACGCACTCTCCAAACCGCCGCTGTCCCGTTTGCACAGCTGCCGCGTTTGTCCATGTTTGACAAGTGCGGCAGGTCTCCTGTACGAATGATGTTGCCTAATGAGTAATGAATTGTCTGCAAGCTCAGAGAGCACCAAGTACCTTCATTTCAACCCTGAGCTACAAATATTCTCCTTTATTGAAAAAAGAATACCTTATTCTCTTGCTGTGGTTACATTTGCGCAAACTGCAAAACTAACCAAAGTTAATATTAACTACATTTTGCTTTTTGTGCAAATGTATTTGCACTTTGCCTTTTAGCGAGTTGTGGGAACAAAAAACGGTGCACGATTACACAGATCGCGCCTATTCCTCGCTTTTTCTCTCACAGTTCAAGGCAGCCAATGCAGAAGTGGAAGGTGTAACTTAAGTAGCCTCCCAAGGCTCTAACCCAGGCTTGATTAATGCACTCTTCACAGGACAGGATGGGCTGCGCAGAGATCGATGGAGGGCAGCCGTTCAGTTCTCTGCTAAAAGGTCTGCCGAGATAGTTCCTTTCAGAAGGAAAACGGGCGAAGCGGGAGCAAGAAGCCCTGCTTGGAAATGAAAGAAGGCAGGAGGCAATCAGAAGCGAGAAAGTTTTGGTGGCTTCAGGTCCCACTACTTAAATTTTACAGAGAAAAATAACTATTTTTTAAACAAAAAATCATTGATTGTACTATTGCATTTTATTTTCTTCCAACTAGACATGAGCGCACGTCTTCATTCTTTTAATTAACTCTTTTAATTAACTCCAAACTACCACCGCCCCGTTTGCACAGCTGCTGCATTCGTCCATGTTTGACAAACGCGGCAGATCTCCAAATGGGACAGTAGAGGTTTGGAGAGGTGCGCGCGCACTCTCCAAACTGCCACTGTCCTCTATGCACAGCTGCACTGCAGGAGACGCTTGCGCTGCAGGAGACACTCAAGAGGCTTCCTTCGGCCGGGGAAGGGCCCATTGCCTCTGAGGGGGGCTGGGCGGGATCCTCTGAAAGGTCGTTTCCTTCCTCGGCCTGCAAGTCTGTCCCTTCCCCCCATAAGCTGGTGGCACTGGGCAGCGACAGGTGCGTGCGGCTCAGGATGCGGTGCGGGCATAGGGGTTGTGTATGTTTTTGCTTGTTCTGTGCATGCGCGTGCGTGCCCACATGCACGCGCACATTTTGCGGCTCCCACTTTTTTGTGTGTATGACGGAACCGGTTCCAAGTGGCTCTTTTGCTGTTTCAGGTTGCTGACCCCTGGTCTATGGAGATTCTCAGTCATCCCAAAGGTCATAGTTATCCCAAAGATGCTTTTTTCATGAGGCAACTGGATTTTCTCATTTTTCTTTGAAGACTTTCTGCTTCTCATCCAAGAAGCTTCTTCAGCTCTATCTGGATGGTGGGGAATGGAAAGATTTATACTTCTTGTGGACAGCTGGTCGTTCGCAACTAACAACAACAACAAGCAAGTCATTAAAGCTAACTGGAGGCTTATCTGTGTCTTCAGGGTCACCTGAGTAGTGTAAATGGATGTGGAGCCTTCTTGGAACTGTTAAAAAAATTAGGCATTGATGCCTGTGCAGAAGTCTCTTGCAGCTTTCAGACATGCCAGAGGTGCAGCCCAGCAATGCGACAACTTCACTTTGTTCTCTAGCAGCAGGACAAAAGGGCATAAGCTTTCATGAAGGTGCACCAAAGGGATATTTTGCTTCCAGCATTATAAAAGTGAAGCTCTCCTTTTCAGTTTTGCACAGTCTTATTCTGGACCTTATCATTCTGCACTACACAACTGTTCACTGAATGAAATGGTTCTCTATAGCATACCGGTTCTAGTCAAGCTATTGCACATCCAGTCCTTTTTGCTTCCATTTTAGCCTAATAATGTTGGGAGAACACAATTTCTCAGATAAACAATTAAAACAGTGAACGGTAATGCACTCTGAATAAATTCTTCTCTTTCAGACATGAAGGGTCATTAAGCAAATAGATCATGATACACAAAAGCCAGCTAAGAGTTTTCATCATATTAGAAAAACTCTACTTTTTTTTTCTACTCCAGAATTTCCTTCAAAAGAGAATTAATCACTTTTTCCTTAGCATAGTGTAGTTCTTCTGTCTCACAACCGAAGAGAACTTCAATGGGAGGGAAATAGAAGGATAAACATAAAAGATTTTCCATCTCCCTTGTTGCTTCCCCATTGAAAATTCAGCCTGTGAGGTAATCTACCTAGCAATTTCTGCAAGTTTTCCTTCTTTTGCAAAAGTAACAAAATAAGATATTGGAAATAGGGATGCTTATATAATGAAACCTAGCAGTTCAAAAGCACGTAAAAATGCAAGTAGAAAAATAGGGACCACTACGGTGGGAAGGTAACACCGTTCCGTGTCCCTTTGGTGTCTAGTCATGCCGACCACATGACCACAGAGACATCCTCGGACAGGCACTGGCTCTTCGGCTTTGAAACGGAGATGAGCACCGGCCCCTAGAGTCAGAAACGACTAGCACGCGTGTGCGGGGGAACCTTTACCTTTTTATATAATGAAAAAAGTACTAATTTAGGGTAGCGGTTAAGGCATCTAAATAGAAACTTGGAGGCCATGAGTCCTGCCTTCAACACAAAGTCAGTGGGGTGACCCTGGCCAGCCACTCTCTCTCAGTTCTAAGAAGAAGGCAATGCTTAAACCACTTCTGAAAAATCTTGCCAAGAAAATTTCAGGGATTTTTCCAAGCACTTTCCAAGATCTGGACATGATTGAAAACAAGAATAATTCTCTTGTCTCTCTGTCTCTGTCTCTGTCTCTCTCTCTCTCTGTCTCTCTCTCTCTCTCTCTCTGTGTGTGTGTATGCTTGTGTAAGTGTGTGTATGTGTATGTGCAAATAAAAAACAGTGTTAGAACCCATTCCTATTTCATTTCTATCTATCCCCTCTGACCCAAAATCAAATCTCAGCTTTCCCTGGGTTCTGCCATATTCCCAAGGGGGAGGGGGGATGTGCCTGCAGGGTTATTGCCTTTGCTTCCTCTTTCTGCTACAATGTAACCTTTTGCTTCATTTATTGCCTCTGTGTCCTCTACTTGCTACTATGTAACAATTTGCTTCCTGCGTTATTTCTCTCTGAATTTTATCTCCCTAAACTGTCAGCTAGAACAAGGGAGGAAATAAGGAACCTAACCTCAGTGCCTGGTTTATGTCCACACACTCAGAGGAAGGTGTGAAGAAATCACTGACCATCACTGCTTTTGCTGGAGATTGCTTGGGAATACTTTAATCTAGCGCTCTGCACTGGGAATCTCAGGTCCTGTCTGTTATGCCTGCTATCAACTACTCTTAATAAAAGTTCCTATTGTAAGAAATTGTTTCCAAGAGTTCTGCTTTCTTAAGATGTGGGATTGAAGTGGGTCCTGACATTAGACAGGACCGGCAGTAATAGTCAACCTGGAAGGAAGACCCTTACCAGGGGACTTTGCAAAATCTGCAATGTCAGACAATGGGGCAGGGAAGGAAGAACCCAACCAAGAAGCCACCATCTGTTTCAAATGGTTTTCTCAAATCTCTGTTTAAAAGAAAGGGACATTTTGACAAATATCTCCAGGTTTGTTCTGCCAACTACCTTCTTGACAATGATTTGAATATCAAACTGCTTTCTCTGAATGTTCTAGAGCAGGGGTGCCAAACTGCCGTCCCGTGGGCCAGTTGCTCCTACCCCAGTTCCAGCAATGCAAAAAAAGTCACAATATGTCATGACATGTCACATGACGTGGCAAGTTTGACACCCTTGTTCTAGAACCCATTTCAATGAGCAGAATTACACATTGCATCACTAGATCTAACAGTTTTGACTCCAGTCCTTACAAGAATTAGCCCTTGTGTCACATAATGTATATATACAATCTTTCATCATGAATTACATTATTTTTTCACTTATTCACATCTCTTCATTTGCAGATCAAATCACTCAAAGTCCAGGTCATATAGCATTGTATTTATCTTAAAGCATTATTCTAATCTATACTATTCATTTTATGTATGTATATTATTTAAAACTTCTGCTAAATAATATGTGTACCTATATCCATAGATTTGGACAATAGTTCTGGTCTCAGTTTTCCTTAATGAATATTTGTTCTAAACAAGCAATCTCTAATATATGCTTTTTTATTTTTACAGCTAAGATAATACACAGTTTTGTAAGCAATTATCATGTGGAGGGCTTAGAACTTTAAAGGATAGAAACTGCTACTAAGGCGATGGTTATGTAAGCAGCTTTTATAAGCTTGCACCAGAGCCAAGAAAATAACTTGAGAAAATGTTGGAAGCAAGTTTTTCCCTGGTTCATATAAGAATAGAGGAGGAGAAAAGCACACTCAGACTGTATACCTTCTAGTAACGGACAAAATTCTGTTACTATCGCTCTTATAATAAAAGTAATCCTAATCTATAGTACATAGCATTGGTTTCTTAGTCTGATCTATGCTGTAGTGATGATAATTCAGAAATGAGTGTTACTTCTGAATCCATTCTTTCCAAATATGTTTCTCAAATATATGAAGAGAACACGACAGGTATAATTAGAGCACATTACAACCCATCCAGGGTATGTCAAAAACTATTTTGAGAGATCGCACCAATACTTTAGGCTGAATTCTATTTCTGTTTTATTTTCATATCTTGATAATAAACACTTTATTTTTTATGAGATAGTTACAGAGTTCAGTTTTAAAGAGCTAATTAAATATAGTTTAGAGAATATTAGTTTCCACTGTAGCAGTGTGTAATTGGCCTTTGCTTATCATGGATACTAAGCAAGTTGAGACTGGGTTAGCATTTACATGGAATTATTCCAGGAAATACTAGGTTTGTAGACAAGGAAGTTGTGGAAAAATTCTTAGAAGCTGATGACAAACCATTTCCATATTATTCCTAGAAAATGAGTTCATTCATTCTTGATAAAGCTTCTGAGATTACAAGAGACAATGCTTTCTCATTATTAAGGGATTAAGCTTGCTGATTTAACAGAACAAATATCTCCTTATTCCCTACTCTCTACCCCTGAGAATTTTTTGCTATTGGTTTTTGATTTAGCAGCAAAGTCAACAGGTAAAAATATTGACTGCTTCCAGCTCATACATATGGTTTCTTGCTTTGCCTTTGAAAACAAACAACACTATTATGTTGTTCTTACCTTATTTACCAGCTATATACAGTATGTGCTTATAGTATCCTCTTCTATACTTATAGCAGCATGTAACATGACCCATTTGTCTAGTGAAATGCTATTGTAGCCCCATGCTTACAAGCAAGGAAATTAGATAATACTGCATGTTCATTTCAAACTAAGTGAAACCTGGATTCCAATATGTTTTGATCAAGCTCATTGGACACTGTAATTGTATTACCTTAAAGGCTATGGCTTGGTAGGAGTTGAAAGGTCTGCTCTCATATCACAAATGATTGTTGAGATCAGGGTAGATACTAGCCCTTATCCTATGATAGGCAAAATCTAGGACTTACAGCTATACGTAATTTCATCATTTGCTCCACGTGATTCTGACTTGCTGTTCATACTAATTATTAGATCATATGCTAATTAGTTCTGCAATGTTCTTTTGTCCTTAATTAATTAATGTTGCCTATGCCAAAGAGAGTCATTGCTTCACACTTTCGTCTCTTAAATCCCTAACAATTGGATCCATTGTATTGTGGGAAGAATATATAAAATGCTTGTTAACTATTTAGATTACCTTGCTAGGCCCCAAACATGGGACAAATCTTATTTCCTGTTTTGGCCTAACCGAAGGCCATCCACAGGCAGTAGTCACAACAGTGACAGCTCATATTTGTGTAAATTTTTTTAGATTGCTAACAAAGAATTAAAGGGAGACTGATATGCATTCCAAACTTTCATCAGTCAGCCATACCCTTCTGAGATTTGAACCTGGGCTGATTGCACATTAGGCAGTTGTTTTAACCTTTAGGCCACTGGCTCTTTCTCACTTTGTTAGCTGAGAAGCAAGGGAGATATGTGTTAAGTGTTTGTTAAGTATTTAGAATACCTTGTACATACACACACACACACACACACACACACACACACACACACACACATATGCATATATATGTGTAAATTAGAGGCTGAGATGATCATTTCGAACTTATGTTCTCATCAGTCAGCCATACCCTTTATCTGAGATTCAAACCTGGGCTGATTATATATTAGGCAGTGGTTTTAACTTTCTGAACCACAGGTTCTTTCTCTCTTTTATTAGCTAGAAGGCAAGGGAAATATGTGTTAAGTATTTGTCAAGGCTTTTGAATGCACCTTGCTAATTAACTAATTAACATACATACATACATATATATATGTGTGTGTATTGTGTGTATATACACACACACATGCGCACACACACACAGATAGATATATATATATACACATATACATACACACACACATACATATATATATATATATATCCACACACACACACACACACACACACACACACACATATATATATACATATGTTAAATGTTTGTTAAGTATTTAGAATACCTTGCTAGGCCCCAAACATGGGACAAATCTTATTTCCTGTTTCAGCCTAACCCAAGGCCATCCACAGGCAGTAGTCACAGCAGTCACAGCTCATATTTGTGTAAATCTCAGAAGGGTATGGCTGACTGATGAGAACAAATAAGTTTGAAATGATCATATCTGTCTCCCTTTAATTTTTTGTTAGTAATAAAAAAATAATTTACACAAATATGTGCAAATCTCACCCCTTACTGGATGCTGCCATTCCCAAGGAGGAAGAGAGAAGATGTTAATTGGCCATCTCTATCCATTAGATAAGGGACGTGGTGGCTCTGTGGGTTAGGATGCTGAGCTTGTCGATTGGAAGGTCAACAGTTTGGCAGGTTGAATCCCGAGTGCCATGTAACAGAGTGAGCACCTGTTACTCATCCCAGCTTCTGCCAACCTAGCAGTTCAAAAGAACATAAAGAAAAATAGGGACCACTATGGTGGGAAGGTAACAGAGTTCTGTGCGCCTTTGGCGTATAGTCATGCCAGCCACATGACCACGGAGACATCCACGGACAAGTGCTGGCTCTTCGGCTTTGAAAAGGAGATGAGCACCAGCTCCTAGAGTCGGAAACGACCAGCACCTTTACCTTTACCTGTATCCATTAGATGCAAGGTTGTTTATTCAGCCTGCCTGGAGGCCATCATCATAAACCAGGGAAAGAAACTTTCAACTGAGAACAACAAAGAAAGAAAGGGGGTGGGGGGAGATTCTGGTTTGTATCTCCAATTAGAATTTGAAGGAGAGGAAGCAAATGTTGTAAGTGCATGGAAGTTCTCTCTTCCCATGGAAGGTTTTGACACATGAAACTTAATTGATCCGGGACTGACCAAATGGAATGAGGGGAGGGGTTTTTACTTTGGGACACTTTAAAAGTATGAACCTGCAACACAGTTTCCAGATCCTGTCTAGATTATCCACTGTCAATCATGTTTTGTAAATGTTCCTGCTTGGACAATCCTGTCTTCAAGAGTTCTTCTTTCCTAAGATGTGGATTGGGGTAGGTCCTGACATTAGACAGGAACTGCATTAAGAGTCAACCAGGAAGGAAAAACCTTACCGGGGGACTTTCCAAAAAATACAATGTCTAACAATGAAGCAAGGGAGGAAGGAAAGCCCCATAAAAAGGGAACTTTCCCCCCAAACAAAACTCCACCAATGTTTGGAAACTGAGGGAAGAGGTGGTGGAGATGCACGACGACAAATCGCAGTGGTCCATGGGCATTGGAAGGAAAAGCGAGTGGGAAAAGGCATCGAGGAAAGTGACCCTGGCACGAGGTGGCCACCAACCCAAATGGAGGCAAGAGATGGAGAGCTCCCTGCACATCACTGAAGAGGAGTGGATCCTATAGAAAGCTATTGACCTGATGAAGAAAACCCTTAGCTCACTAAGAGAGGAGAAACCTGAATACCGCAGCCGCAGCAGTGCCTGGGCCGCAATTTGAGAGACAGTGGGGCAGGGATCCAGAACCTGCAATACCGGGGCTGTCTGGTGGACCAGGAGCTGCTGCCTCAGCAGCAGAACCCCCCCAGAACCACAGATGGGGATCAGGATGAGGGGCAATACTGCCTGCTGCGCAGATAACAATCCATTCAAAGACTACCGCCCCTGGAAGCAAAATTCAGGGGAGAGCCATCACGCTTGGGGTTTTTCCTAACCCAAGTCCTCAGCTATATGGAAGAATAGAGACGGGACATCCCAAGTGACAAAGCCCGCATCTGCATTTTGCAATCCACCCTGGATGGACCGGCTGCAGACTGGGTGGTGAGCCTGCATGACTCCAACGCCCCAGAATTCAACGACTTCAGCTGATTCATGTCATCCTTGAGGAGGCAGTTTGAAGACCCAGTAGCTGATCATAAGGCCTTGGAGAGAATCAAAACAGTGAGGCAGGGCAGACGGGTGGTGGCTGAATATACCCAAGAATTCCAAGCCATTGCCAGCAAGCTGAACTGGCTGGAAGACATCCTCCTTAGCCATTTCAAAGATGGGCTAAACTACGATCTGCATGATGCTTGCCTTTCTCAAGGAGACCCACACCATCTCGACGACTGGTATGGCCTGGCAGGGGAGGCGGAGATTAACCTACTAAAGAGGCACCACCAGGGGAAACTATGGAGTCGCCCGCCACCCGAGCAAACACGCAAGGTGGAAAAACCACCATCCATGGCTAAAAAATCAACAGGCTATTTCAAACGTGGGAGAGAGGGTCACCGCACCGCAGAATGCCGCTCAAAAGCCCTGAAGTGGCTTAGGCAAGGACCACGCTGAGACAGCTGGCTCGAGTTGACAACCTTTATTGGTGAGGTACCGGGCAGCTGACAGAGTGTAGGCGCCTCCTTTTATACCCCACTGCCGAACTAGGACCAATCGGTGGCGGTTGGTTTTGACAGCCTGGAGCTGTCAACGGGTTGCCACACTTGCGCAGTTCGTCAGCCGCTTTGACAGCTAAGAGCTGTCAAGCCGCCACACCTGCGTATTCACTCTTGGCAGCTTTTGACAGCTGTCAAAAGCTGCCACGTGTTTCTGTCCCAGTTTACCTCATAACTATTTACACTTTATCAACGTATAACACTTAAACATAACAGTATAACTTTTAATACATAACACCCCTTACCCTTACCCTGAATTGATGGGTTACCCCTCATTGGTTGCTATTTTGTTGTGCGACCACTCATAGTGATTTAAGTAGGCTGGGGGGGGGGTTGGTTCACCTGGAACAGTGGAGGGGTGTTGCAGTACTTGACTCCCCTTCCCCCTGTTCTGGCTCAGAGGGTACTTGTTTCTGGTCAGGATCTGGAAGTCCTTGGTTTTTGTTTTCCATTGTGATCAATGGAGGTGTGATGCAGTAGGGGATGTCCTTCCCGGTGGCAGGGTTTGGTGCATGAAGTGACTCACTGTTCCCTTCAGTGATGTTCTATGTGCTCCACTTCCGAAGTTGGTCGATATGCCGACGTATGTGGGAGGCATTGCCCTTGTCTACAATGTATGATAAGGGTCCTGTTTGCCCAATTACAACCCGCTGAATCCATTTGTTCCCTCCCCCATAGTTTCTTGCCCAAACGCTCTGTCCATTTTCTAAGGTTCTGTGAGGGAGGGGTTGTTCTGGTTCTGCTGTTGCTCTGTCGAGGTGCATTCTGTCTAGTCTGGTTACAAGGCGTCGCCCCCAATGAAGTTCCGCTGGTGACTTCCCTGTGGCCATGCAGGGGGTGGCATGTTGGGCCAACAGGAATTGGGCTAACCTGCGGTGCCAGTTACCCCTGATGATTTTCCGCAGTGCGTCCTTTATGGATTTCACCATAACCTCAGCCAAGCCATTAGACGAGGGGTGGAACGGAGCCGACATGACATGTCTAATAGAGTTCTCCATGGTGAAAATCTGGAATTCACGAGAAGTAAATTGGGGGCCGTTATCTGAGACCAAGGCATCTGGAAGGCCATGAGTGGCAAAAAGCCCCCTAAGTACCTGTACTGTGGCAGCCGTAGTGGTGCTGCTAACAGGAATGACCTCTAGCCACCTGGAACAGCTGTCTACTATGATTAGGAATACCTGTCCCTGGAAGGACCCTGTGAAATCTAAGTGTACCCAGGACCAAGGATTCCTGGTTGCTTCCCATTTATGGACTGGGGGGTGCGATTGTGCTGGCCTTGCTTGCTGACAGGGGTAGCATCCAGCCACATTTGCCTCAATGTCTTTATTAATGCCTGGCCACCAAACGTAGCTTCCTGGCCAACACCTTCATCTTCACTGTCCCTGGGTGTCCCTCATGCAGTGTGCGCAAAGCTTTGGGTCTGTGTTTGTCTGGGACAACGACTCTGTTACCCCACAGTACGCAGATGGGATGACAGTTCCTGTCTTCTGGAGAAGTACGCCTGGAACTCAGGTCCCAGGCATTTGGCTTGCCACCTGAAGGCAACCCAGTTTAGCACTCTGCTAATGGTCTTATCTGTAGCCGAGGCAGTTGCTATGTCTTTTGCGGATAATGGGCATTCTGGTAACTCTAAAGTCGCCAGGATGTTCCCAGCTGGGGCGGGGTCGGAGTCATTGCAAGTGAGGGGCAGTCTGCTTAGTCCGTCGGCATGACCCATTTCCTTCCCTGGCTTGTGGACCAATTTGAACGAATAAGCAGATAAAAACGTGGACCACCTTAAGATTCGAGGAGACAGAATTTGGGGCGTCTGCTTATCCCATGTGAATATTCCCAAAAGAGGTTTGTGGTCCATGAAGATTGTAAATTGCCATCCATACAGGTAGTCGTGAAATTTTTTCACACCGGCAACGATTGCCAAAGCCTCCCTGTCAATTTGGGCATAATTGCGCTCAGCTTTTGAAAGTGTTCTGGAGTAGAATGCAATATAGGCTTTTGTGTTCCATTTTCCATCAAGTGACTTTGAACTGCCCCGATCCTGTATGGGGAAGCATCGCATGCTATACATAGGGGGCGTTCTTCCCTGAAGAGCGTTACGGTGGAGTTATTTGTGAGGAGGTTTTTGAGGTGCTGGAAGCTAGTATCATGCCGAGGAGACCAGGTCCAGGGGGTTCCCTTGTCTAGCAACCTATGCAAGGGTTCTGCTATTGTTACCTTATGAGGCAAGAATGTATGATAAAAGTTTAGCAGTCCCAAAAAGGCTTGCAATTCCTGTTTGTTTTTTGGAGTGGGGGTGGATTTAATAGCGCTAATTTTAGAGTCGATGGAGTGAATTCCTTGGGCGTCGATCTTATATCCCAAAAATTCGGTAGAGGGTACCCCTATAGAACACTTTTCCCTTTTTAGTTTGAGCCCAGCTGTTCTGAATCTGCTTAGAACTGCCCACAATCTCTTCACTAAACCCTCTTCTGACCCTCCCGTTATCAGTAGATCATCAAAGTATGGGCAGACTCTGGGAATCCCTTTTAGGTTTTTTTCCATTATTTCCTGGAAAATGCCCGGGGCTGCTGAGATGCCAAACTGCAAGCGCTTCACTTTGAAAGCCCTGCAGTGGGTTACGATGGTCTGCGCATCTGCAGTTTCCTGGGTGACGGGGAGCTGTAAGTATGCTTGCGCCAAGTCCAGCTTAGCAGAGATGGCACCGGATCATATAGCCGCGAGGACGTCTTTTACTGCGGGGACCGGGTAAGCATGCGAATTCAATGCTCGGTTCAGGGTGGCTTTATAGTCAGTGCAAATCCTTATTGGGCCGTTAGGTTTAATTGGGGTAATGATAGGGGTCTCCCAATTTCCCCCCCCCTCCACCGGTTCCAGAACTCCCAGTCTTACCAGCTGGTCCAGTTTGTTCTCAATTTTGCTTTTGAGAGCGAACAGGACCCTTCTAGCCTTGATCCTAACTGGTAAGACCTCTGGGTTTAATTTTAGGGATACTGGGGGACCTGTATATTTCCCAAGCGAGCCGTCAAAGACGTCTGTGAATTGATTGCAGACGGCCTCGAGGCTTGCAGCCTGGGTTACGTTAACTCCCGTTATGGTGATTCCTAAGGCCTCAAAACAATCAAGGCCTTTTAAGCTGGTTCAGTTCCCTTGGGTAACTAACATTGTTAGAAATCCCCTGAATTGCTTAAACTCCACCCGTTTCTTGGCCTTCCCCTTAAGTTGGATTGGGGCTTTTTGAAAATCTGCTAGGTGTATTTGGGTGGGTTGTAAGGGAATTTGCTGCTTGCTACGGTGGCAAATTTCCTGGAAAGTTTTTAATGAAATGAGGGAGACCGAAGAACCCGAGTCAACCTCCATTTTGCAGGGAACCCCTTGTAGCCGGACTTCGATTTTGACCTTGGCCCTTAGTACTTGGTGGACCGCTGGCGGGCTGGTAGCCAATCCGAGTAGTGCCTTTTTCCCACTGCCGAACTAGGACCAATCGGCGGCAGCCGGTTTTGACAGCCTGGAGCTGTCAACGGGTTGCCGTGCTTGGACAGTTTATCGGCCAATTTGACAGCTAAGAGCTGTCAAACCGCCACACCTGCATATTCGCTCTTGGCAGCTTTGGACAGCTGTCAAAAGCTGCTGCGTGTTTCTGTCCCAGCTTACCTCATAACTATTTACACTTTATCAATATATAACACTTAAACATAACAGTATAACTTTTAATACATAACAAGCCCCCCAATGGAAATCAGAGGCATCACCCTCCAAGAGACTAGGGAAGTCCAAACGCAACCCAAAAGAACCCTCCACGAGGGGGGACAGAGGCTGTAGAGTCCACAACCCCTGCCAAGGACTGGGATTTGATTCTGGCCTGCACCACAGAGGTGGTGGACACCTTGGAAAACAACTCGGAGAGAGAACCCTTGGTAAGTGGATCCATTCCACTCATCCTTAAGACACTGACTATATTAGCATCCTCTATGCCTGAAGCCGTCAAAGTAAAAGCCCTAATAGACTCTCGCTGCACCCACTGCCTCATCAACCCGATGCTGGTGGGGAATTTGGGCATCCCAGTGAGGAGACTAAAACAACCAATCTCCTTTGGCAGTTAGATGGATCAATAGCCGGGGGGGGGGGGTGTCGCAGCTACCCTAGTCACTTTACCAATTCACCTGTCCCTGGGGACTCATGAGGAAGATATAACGTTTGTAGTGGCCCCAGGCATTGAATGCCCAATGATTTAGGACTGGAATGGCTAAAGAAATGGAAACCTAGGATAAATTAGAGGACAGCAGAAGTCAACTTCCCAGAGGGGGAGCATAGGAACTTAAAACCCCAAAGCACCCCCCCAACCCAAAGAGAGAAGTCAGCATCAGTGGGGGAAGAGAAGGGGTTACCAGAAACACCGGAGGAATACAGGAACCTTGCTGAAGTTTTCAGTGAGGAACGGGCAGATGAGAATCCCCATCACCACCACACAGACTGTGCTATAAAACTTCCAAAGCCCAGGATTATGCCATGAGCCCAAAGGAAACGGCAGAGATGGAAAGATTCATAAAGAAAAACTTAGAAAGGGGATTTATTGAGCCTGCAAAACCCAAAGTGGCCGCCCCGGTCCTGTTCAGGGAGAAGGACGGCTCTCTTCATTTCTGCGTGAATGTAATCTGAATGTAATCTGTATCCCCTACCCCTAATGAAGGATATGCTTTGCCACCTATTGAAAGGAAGGATTTTTACCAAACTAGACCTGAGAGAATCATACTACTGGATTAGGATTAAGAAAGGAGATGAATGGAAGACTGCGTTCAATTGCCAAATGGGTTGTTACCAGTTCAAAGTACTTCCATTTGGACTACAGCCTCCCTCTCCCCTGCAGTTTTGATGCAATTAATTAATGAAGGGCTAAGAGAGCACCTATATAAGGGGGTCCTGGTTTACCTAGTTGACATCCTTACCTTCACTGAACATATTAACCTAGTCAGAGCAGTTCTGAAAAAGTTGTGGGCCGCCCACCTATATGCTAAAATATTGAAATGTTAATTCCACCAGGAAAGAATAAACTACCTGAGGTATCACATATCCCCAGAGGGCATTGAATTGGACCCTGAGAAAGTCAGGGCAGTATTAGACTGAGTACACCACCCCCCACACAAGAAGCAATAGCAAAGTTTCCTGGGGTTTGCAAACTTCTACCACCAATTCATCCCTTCATTTGCCCAAATTGCCCTGCCACTCACAAACTTGTTGAAACCGAAGGGGGGGGTCCCAAGTAAAACTCAGCCAGCCTCTGAAATGGACAATGGAATGTCAAGCAGCATTTGAGAGGCTAAAGAGACTTTTTTCTGCCGATCCTGTCCTGAGACACCTAGATCCCGATAAACCTTTTGTAATACAGGCAAATGCTAGTGATGTGGTGGTGGGAGCCGTATTATTACAGGAAAATGATGAGGGAGCATTGCAACCATGTGCATATACATCCAGGAAACTCACAGAGACAGAACTCACGGAGGCCCATGTGGGAAAAGGAGGCTTATCCTTTTTGGTGATCAATACTGACATGGCGCCAGTTCCTTGAAGGAAATAAAATCCCTTTTCAGGTCTGGACAGACCACAAAAATTTGGAAGCACTAAAAACACCCAGGAAACTCACTCCTAAGCAAGCCCGCTGGTCCCAACATTTTCACCAATTCAATTTTACTCTCAAACACTACCGGGGGAGGTGGGAGAATTTCCTGGAGGATGCATTATCTCGCATGCCCCAATATAACAGCACACGGGCCAATGACTCTAAACCACTTATGCCTAAACAACACCTGGCAGCACCAATCACAACCCGGTCCCAAGCTAAAATGAAGCTGAAGGTGGATAGCCAAATTGGAATAGAATTCCGAAAGTCTTTGGAAAGTGATGAATGGTTCCAGAAAAATAGACATGTGTGCACAATTAAAGATGGACTACTCTGGGTGGGTGAGAAGTTATACATACCTGCCACTCAGAGGATCAATTTCATGCAACTGTGCCATGATGCAAAATGAGCAGAACATTTCGGGTTTTGTAAAAACCTTACACGTAACTAAAAGGCAATTTTGGTGGCCATCCATGAAAAAGGACATGGAAAACTATGTGGGTAGCTGCCAAATTTGTGCGATGTTAAGAGGCTGCAAGGCAAATCGCCAGGACTGTTACAACCGGTGGCAAACCCCTCAGCCCCATGGAAAGAAATAGTCATGGATTTTATAGTGGAATTACCAGAAAGCAATGGGCACACTGTAGTCTGGATGGTCACAGACTTGTTTTCCAAACAGGTGGACTTCATACCTTGCCAAAAGATCCCTACCACAAAAGCCTTAGCAAAACTTTTCATGCAGCATATTTACAGATTGCATGGGGCACCACAATGCATCATATCTGATAAAGGTAAAGGTAAAGGTAAAGGTTAAGCTTCCCCTGCACATGTGTGTTAGTCGTTTCTGACTCTAGGGCTGGTGCTCATCTCCGTTTCAAAGCCGAAGAGCCAGCGCTTGTCCAAGGACGTCTCCATGCTTAAGAAGTTTCATACAGAATATCTTAACAAATCGGGCTAACATTTATATTTTATTTCCTCTACAGGTGGACCTATCTTTCTTTTAAGGAGAGCAGATTGTCAGAATCCATTTATTCCATTCCTAAACCCCTATCTGTGCAACCCTAATTCTCACCCCTTACTGGATTCTGCCATTCCCAAGGAGGAGAAGAGAAGATGTTAATTGGCCATCCCTATCCATTAGATGACAGGGACATGGTGGCTCAGTGGGTTAGGACACTGAGCTTGTGGATTGGAAGGTCGGCAGTTTTGCGGGTCGAATCCTGAGTGCCGTGTAACACAGTGAGCGCCTGTTACTCGTCCCAGTTTCTGTCAACCTAGCAGTTCGAAAGCACATAAAAATGCAAGTAGAAAAATAGGGACCACTCCGGTGGGAAGGTAACAGCGTTCCGTGCGCTTTTGGCATCCAGTCATGCCGGCCACATGACCATGGAGACGTCCTCAGACAAGCACTGGCTCTTCGGCTTTGAAATGGAGATGAGCACCGGCCCCTAGAGTCCGAAAAGACTTGCACACGTGTGCAAGGGAACCTTTACCTTTACCTTTATCCATTAGATGCAAGGTTGCTTATTCAGCCTGCCTGGAGGCCATCATCAAAGACCAGGGAAAGACCCTTTGAACAGAGAAGAACAAAGAAAGAAAGGGGGTGGGGGGAGATTCTGATTTGTATCTCCAATTAGAATTTGAAGGAGAGGAAGCAAATGTTGTAAGTGCATGGAACTTCTCTTTTCTCATGGAAGGTTTTGACACATGAAACTTAATTGATCTGGGACTGACCAAATGGACTGAGGGGAGGGGTTTTTACTCAGGGACACTTTAAAAGTATGAATCTGCAACACAGTTTCCAGATCCTGTCTAGATTATCCACTGTCAATCATGTTTTAGTAAAAGTTCCTGCTTGGACAATTCTGTCTCCAAGAGTTCTTCTTTCCTAAGATGTAGATTGGGGTAGGTCCTGACACACACACACATATACATACACACTATATATATACACACAGTCTACATACATATATATATGTATACATATACAAATATATATACACACACACTATATGTGTGTGTGTGTGTGTGTGTAGTGTGTGTGTGTGTGTATATATATAGTATATAGTATATAGTATAGATAGATAGATAGATAAATAGATAGATAGATAGATAGATAGATAGATAGATAGATAGATAGATAGATAGATAGATAGATAGATAGATAGATCTTTGGTCATTCGGGTTTTTTCCCACGTAGAATTGGAGGTATCAGGGCAACGTTTCGATGAAATCTCATCCGTCATCTTCAGGCTTCAGCTTCCTTCTTCTGGGAGAAGTGTGTGGTAGTGGCTATTTTTTCTTCTTTTTTAAACTGCCAGAGGGGGTGTGTTCTGTGGGTGGAGGTGTGCTCTGATTGGGTGGGAGTGTGTTTTGAAAGGGGGCTGTGTTCTGATTGGGTGGGGATGTGTTTTGAGTGGATGGGCTGGTCTCAGCTGCCAGCCTTAGAACTGAACTGGTGAGTTGTGCTGCTTCTGTTCGGCTCCGTGTTTGTGGTGGTGCCATGTTTTTATAGTGGGTGTCAGTTTGCTTATTGTGTGGTTTGGAGGGGTTTAAAGTGGGTGATGTTGCAGCTATAGTTAGATTTCTGTTTTGTGGTTGTGTGTCGTTATCGTGGCTTTGGATTTGCTTTTTGAATGGTTGTGTGGTGGTGATGTCATGTGATGTTATCGTGAGTTTGGGTCTGGTATCATTCATGGTGGTTGGGACTCGTCTGTCAATCAAGGCGGGTTTCCAAATGGCTGGTAGGCGAGAGGTATCATCTCGTTTGTTCATGCTGTGGGGGCGTTTTTCTATTTCAATGGCTTCTCTGATTATTCTGTTGTTAAAATGTTCAATTTTGGCGATAGTTCTGGTTTTTTTAAAATCAGTTTCATGTCCCGTGGCTTTAAAGTGTTGGAACAGGGATGAGGTTTGTTCTCCCTTTCTGAGTGAGTTCCTGTGCTCTTCAATGCGTGCACTTATTCTTCTGTTGGTCTGTCCGATGTATGTGGTGGGGCAGGTGGTGCATGGGATTTCGTATACTCCTTGGTTTTCTAACCCAATTATGTCTTTGGGGTTTCTTAGGATGGTGGATATTTTTCTGTCTATGTAGAATGCTGTTTTGTTGTTGTGTTTTTGGAGGATCTTGCTGATTCTGTCTGTGGTCCCTTTTAAGTATGGGAGGAGGGCTTTGCCATTTTCTTGTTCTCTGTCTTGAGTTTTTGTGGGTGTCTCTCTTTGGATTAAGTTGGTAATCATGTTTCTTTGGAATCCGTTGGCTGTTAGTATATTAGTGAGAGTGTGTAGTTCGGTTTTTAGGTGTTGTTCGTCAGCTATGTGTTTTGTTCTGGAGATGAGTGTCTTGGCTACGGAGTTGATCTGTGCTGGGTGGTGGTGTGAGAGTGCGCCCCCACAGCATGAACCAACGAGATGATACCTCTCGCCTACCAGCCATTTGGAAACCTGCCTTGATTGACAGACGAGTCCCAACCACCTTGAATGATATCAGACCCAAACTCACGATAACGTCACATGACATCACCACCACACAACCATTCAAAAAGCAAATCCAAACCCACAACAATAACGACACACAACCACAAAACAGAAACCTAACTACAGCTGCAACATCACCCACTTTAAACCCCTCCAAACCACACAATAAGCAAACTGACACCCACTATAAAAACATGGCACCACCACAAACACGGAGCCGAACAAAAGCAGCACAACTCACCAGTTCAGTTCTAAGGCTGGCAGCTGAGACCAGCCCATCCACTCAAAACACATCCCCACCCAATCAGAATACAGCCCCCTTTCAAAACACACTCCCACCCAATCAGAGCACACCTCCACCCACAGAACACACCCCCTCTGGCAGTTTAAAAAAGAAGAAAAAACAGCCACTACCACACACTTCTCCCAGAAGAAGGAAGCTGAAGCCTGAAGATGACGGATGAGATTTCATCGAAACGTTGCCCTGATACCTCCAATTCTACGTGGGAAAAAACCTGAATGACCAAAGATCTACATACAAACATCCGCAAAAACCTCAGAAAACAAATATCTTACCTCTATGGGGAGGAAATCCACCAGTTAACTAGGACCTACGAAAAACTTGAAGTACGAAGAGCTTCCATTCTGTGTGACCTCACATTCCTACGCAACTGCCGAGATAAAAATTTAATCCCCACATCCTTCCAATTGAAATTCCACTCCAATTCTGCAGCCATCAAATGCATCCTGATAAGAACCGAACTGGCCCTAATCAGAAATGAACTCCACACAAAAAGATTCCTCCTGGACCGAATCAACAGAGACCTCCTCACACTTCACCTCAAACTCAGCAATAAGATCCACCCCACACTTTGGGACAAATTCAAACAAATCGCTGTCTGGAGAGCTGAAACAGAGACTGCCTACAAAACAGACACACACAGCAATAAACTCCGAAGACTAAAGAAATGACAGAAACCAACCCCTCCTCTCTCACAGCAACACATGAAACAAACTGTGCACAACAAGCAGGCATATACATAGAATGAAGGCTACTGCTAAGCTTGTAAGCCGCCCTGAGTCTTCGGAGAAGGGCGGGATATAAATGGAATTAAAATAAAAAAATAAAAATAAATCTCAGATAGGATTCTCACCAAAGCCGAAACCAACGTCCTGTCTAAAGGATTTAATTTTGCAGTCGCTCCCAAACACATTCCCAAGGAAACCATTATATGCGGAGTCGAATCCAGCCTGACCAAAATTAACCCTGACGATGCCAACAAAATCAGACTCGAAGTTACCAACATCCTCTGCACCAGCAAACCACCCAAAAGCAACTTACCCAAAGAGGAACAGACAGCACTACTTAACCTAAAAAGAGACACCAGCATAATCATTCTGCCAGGAGACAAAGGCAACGCCACGGTGGTAATGAACTCATCTGACTACCATACCAAATTATCCAACCTACTCCGAAACTCCACATACAAACTCCTCAAGACAGATCCCACCACCTACCTGGGAAAAACCACAAAATCCAAAATAAAAGCCACCCCCATCAGTGAAGAGATCCAGCAAACAATCATTCCCAGAGAAAAATCATCCAGATGTCCTAAGCTCTATGGTCTTCCCAAGATACACAAAGAAGGAACCCCACTCAGACCCATAGTCAGCTCCATAGGCTCACCTCTACAAAATCTAGCCTTACGCAAATTCCATCACCTCACACGTACAAAACTCATTCCAATTCATAGAGATCATAAGTAAACTAAACTTACAGCCCTGTGACCTACTTGTGAGCTTCGATGTCATATCCCTCTTCACCCAAGTGCCAATCAAAGAAGTCTTGACAGCTATCCTAAATAAATACAACCCCCCAAAACACATCCTAGATCTGACCAACCACTGCCTATCAAACACATACTTCATTTACAATGGACAAAAATACAAACAAATGGAAGGAGCACCCATGGGATCACCCCTTTCACCTGTCATCTCAAACCTCTACATGGAACACTTTGAAATCCTTGCTCTAGAAAAATCCATCCACAAATCCAAACTCTGGCTCAGATATGTAGATGACACCTTCGTAATCTGGCCACACGGCAAAGAAAAACTGGATGACTTCCTCACACACCTCAATAGCCTATACCCCAAAATACAATTCACCATGGAAACAGAAGCTAACAATCAACTTCCCTTCCTTGATGTCTTAGTCTACAAGAAATCCAACGGCTCCCTAGGACATACTATCTACCATAAAAAAACACACACAAACCGCTATCTGAACGCACTCTCACACCACCACCCAGCACAGATCAACTCCGTAGCCAAGACACTCATCTCCAGAACAAAACACATAGCTGACAAACAACACCTAAAAACCGAACTACACACTCTCACTAATGTACTAACAGCCAACGGATTCCAAAGAAACATGATTACCAAAAAAAAACACCCCCGAATGACCAAAGATCTACATACAAACACCCGCGAAAACCTCAGAAAATGACCACGGAGATATCCTTGGACTAGCGTTGGCTCTTCGACTTTGAAACGGAGATGAGCACCGGCCCCTAGAATCGGAAACGACTAGCACACATGTGCGGGGGAACCTTTACCTTTACCTTTATATATATATAACTATGTATATATATAACTTTGTAAATAGGTTGTAGTTTTTTGTCTGCAAATGACCAGAAAATTGTACATAACGTATACATAAATGCATGTTTGTTGCTGGACAATGAATAGATTTTTTTTCCCCAGTTTCCTTTTGGTCAACAATACACAAAAAGTGACTTTTTTTCTTGTAAAACTGTAGTGCAGTAGAGGGTTACAAAACAGCTCTCCTACGCTTTGAAATTCAATTCTGACCCTTATAAATGGCATTTATAACAATAAGAACGGGAGGGAAATAAAAACATGAAATACAACCATACATTACATATTTTGCTTCTATCAACATATTAATGCCAAGTATTCGATGTATAACTCTGGTAGTAATTTCCTGTTGTATTCTTCTTAAAATAAAGTTTGAAGGTAAATAAAAGAGAGGTTTATTTATGATTATCAAATGAAAAGATGGCAGAAGTGAGATTTGAATCCAGAGCTTCTTGAATTATAACTCAAGTTCTTAGCCTCTGCATTAAACCAATTTTTGATTCAGTGTTGTTACTTGCCTTACCTTAATTATTGAGAGGATCCAAACTGTCTTAATCACTTAAAACCATGTGAGACAGCATGTTTTGAATGAGTGGAAGCAATCAATTGTCCAGGAGTACAATGTAACCAGGCAAATGTGGTTTATGAAGGCCACCAAGGTCAAATCAGTGGAATTCAGTGACCAAATGGCAAACTCCACTGGACTTATTTTGTTATTCCCCTCCCATTTTTAACAAACCACATTCTAAAAGAAGTATCTAGGACTTTGTTAAGCTGAATACTTTAACTTTCAATAACTTTCAATGTCCTAGTTTCTTCTAAAGATTATTAAGCATTTTAACTTCTTTTCTTCTGATGAGGTTGATCTACTATCACCAATGCATGTGATCTTTTTTAAAAAAAGAAAATGAAACTGAAAGAAAGTTCAGCTTATGTTTAGATTTAAGAGTGATATGGCTTTTTCCTCATATGATGAAACACAAAGCTTATAATTTGGGATAGGTACAATGGTCTTTGAGCCCCTGTATGCTTATTTTCTCATATGTAAGGTCAAGGTATCTTGAAACATGGGGTTCTTTGTACAGGCCCAAATCATCTCAGACAAGTGTTTATTCAGTCTCTTCTTAAAAACCTTGAGTGATGAAGCATCCACAATGTCTGAAGGCAAGCTGTTCCACTGGTTAATTGTCCTCTCTGTTAGGTTTCTCCTTAATGCCAGGTTGCTTCTCTCCTTGATTAGTTTCCATCCATTATTTCTGGTCTTGCCTTCTGGTGCTTTGGGAAATAATATACTGTGGTTTCCCCCATCTAGATATTGAAGAATGATATTACCCAATTGTGTTTATAATAAATAGCTCTTCTATCAGAGGCAAGATTTTGAATTCTTAAATCTTGGAATTAGACTGAAATAACAAAAGCACTATGCCTTGGTTTGGCTTTCAGGAACCAAGAGCAATGTTTTTCTTAAAGTGCTGAGATCAGAATTCTGGGGATTTAATGGGTGGCACGGGGAAGGTTTGCTATTACTTTCTTCAACACTAGAGCAGTTATTGCTCCTGTGCAAAGTTAATAAATTCCAAGGGGAAGGATTACAAAGATCTTCATCTAGAATTCAGTAAGTTGGTTGCTTTCACACTATTTTACAATGTTTACTGATCCAGCCTAAACTGTATTTCTTCTGTGAAGATTCCTTTTAATTAATACAAATGTACACAAGGAGAAGCCAATTTTTATCTTCATTCATATTGGCTGTTTGGAAACTGGGAATACTCCTTGTTGAGGTGACAAAATTGGAGTTACTTCATTTGGATCATTAATAGGTAGGCAGCTGCATTCAGCTGTCATCCCCTGATTTCAAAGGAAACATTTTTGTATTTTTAACCTCATCTCTGTTTAAATTCTGCTAAAGCTTGTAGTAAACTAGGAGAGGCAAATTGATGGAAATCAAGTCCATGTATTTGCCAGATGCCTTCATATGGTATTAATCTTGGCTAGTTTATCTAAAACAAACAACAAAAGGCTAAGAAATTTGGGCTTTGTTATATGGATTTTGCATGCATTGTTTTTCTAAAAAAATATATAGAACTACTGTTTTCTTTCCAAAGTTTTTCTTCCTGCTACATGCTATTTATACAGATTCCATTATAATGCTATATGTAGCCCTTACAGTATATGCATTGTGTCATGTTTCTGATGGATGAGCTCTTCAAAGAACTCTGAGGCATTGTTTACCTAAAAAGTCTTTTATTAGAGCAATATAACATCGGCAATGCTTGGTTAAAGCCAGAATCTGGATTCCCCTCCCCTAAGCAAAATAATATTAAAACATAGTTCCCTCCTTTTGTTGCTGTCATAAATCACATTCTCCAATTAGTTTGAAGGGTAAGTTCTCCCTCCTTAGCTTAACCCCCAGTTCTTTCTTATCACCTCTTATTACATTCAACCTTGAAAATGCTCCGTTGCTGTTATTATGTCTAACTAATCCCCCATGCATATTCTTCCTTCCCTCTCCCATCTTCATCTAACTTTAACTCTAAAAGTGATGCAGAAGTAGAAATATAAAATAGCTGCTTCTTCAACTTTTGTCAAAGCAAGAACATTTGATGTTAGCAGTGTTGACACATTGTTATGCAATTTTTCTTCATTCCTTTTTTCCAAAAGAATGTACACTGTGTTATAGCTTAGAACAATGAACAGTCAACTTCTTTGTTTATACTGTTAGTGCCATGGAAGATTATTATTACATTATTAGATTTTTTTTTAATCCCATCTTTATTACTTTATAACAGGGGTGTCAAACTGCCAGCCCATGGGCTGGATGTGTTATGGCAAAACCGCACCCACCCCATTGCTGTCAATGAAAAAAAAGTCACGATATATCACAAAACGTCACATGACGTTATGAGTTTGACACCCCTGCTTTATAAGTAATGCAAGGGAGCAAACATACATAAAACTACTCATAACTATCCTTTATGGTGGTATGGGCTGAAAGAGAATGACTGGCCCAAAACCAGCATGTCCTTCACTAGACAATGTCAATTTCACTTGAAACAGAATTCATTAACTAGCAAGACAGAATTCAAAGTCTACATTAAAATGTAAAATAGCCTAAACAACTCTGCATAGCTGTTGGATTAGCTATGGCAATAATTAATTTATTTTATCAATATAGTTGAAAGAATAACCTAGGATATTAACCCAGTTAAGAGCTTTGTTTGTAAAAACCTCTTAATTTCTTCACATAGTCAAGGAAAGGGCTTAGTATGTTATGCACTTTATATACAGTAGGTTGACTTTATTTATTTCTTAAGCTTGTTGTGTTCGCTCAGAGGATTCTATTTAATGATTATTTTATTGAACAAGTTTTATTTCAGAAGTGAGCAAAACTACACACACACACACTCACACATATATAATACATTTACATACATACATATGCTTTGCTTATCCAGATGTGTATGTGTGTGTATCTCAAATAATTTTGCTCACTTCTGAAATAAAACTTGTTTTACTGTGTAACTGGTGCTGTTTACACAATGTTTGGGATATGCTTTGCAAACAGCACCAATTACACAGTAAAAGATACACTTCTATTGTCTATAGAATATCATACCAGTAATTCACACTAGCATACATTTCATGCCAATTTCTTGTCCCATATAATGTCTGCATAGTGGAATGTTTTACTGTTGTATCACTTCTAGCTTTCCATCCACCTAATTTTTAAATGTAGGGTCAAATCCCTAGTGGTTTGGCAAATAAAATAATGACTGGTATCATATGACTTTATCATTTTTGTGGTGTTACCAAATTACTCATCAAGTTGTTAATGAGTTATCATTTTTTCAAAACTGCAGAAAGGATGTTTATTCTGCACAGTGTCTACTTCTGATTCTGGGGTGTGTGTGTGTTTTTAAATAGACTTCTGAATAATAACACCAGCTGTCTCTTGCTAACATTATGGTGAGGCAGTCCTTATATTTAGAAACATTGGAGAATTAATGAGGACAAAAGACAGAAAGTGATTAGACAGATCCTGATGGGGTTTCAAAGCAATTAATTATTCTGAAAAACAAGAAATAATTAAAATATGCTGCTTGGAAATCTCCAATGAAATACTGCATCTGTTGTCATACTTTAGCCTCCCTTCACTTATTCTTTTTGCTTGCTATTAAAATTCAAAAATACACATTTTGTGTGCAATGTGCATACTATTAATCTATCAAATGGAGAGAAAGAAATTATATATAATGCATTAATTTTAAATGTAATAAAGAAGCACAGTAGGAAGTATTCATTAACGGATGGTGAAGTCTTTAGCCAAAGTGTAGCTATCTTTCAGGTTCGTTAACATTCCAGCACCTGATTCAAATAAAATTAAGCACTTTAAAGTCAGGTGGATTTGGATAAGAATGTTAATCAGATTTTTTTTTTAAAAAAAAAAAAAATCCAGTCACCAGAATCAATGAAATTATGAGTGTTCAGTTCCTGGATGTACAACCATTTGTAAGAAATGGTTATATGGCACTCTTTTTCTCCAAGTGGAAAAACGAAAGTTCTTTAAAACTGAAAGTTTATTTCTGAATCTTAAAGCTGAACTTTTTTATATTAAATAATGTTCAGCTTTTAGTCCCTGGAAGCAGATTTTATCGGCTACAGTAGAAATATATCTCAAGACTTCCTGTTTGGCAGCTGTCGGGACAACTGGGAAAAGCCAGTGCTTGGCTTTCCAGCTTGTTTTTTCTTTGTCTAGTGACCCTTAAAGGGTCAGAAAGTTGCCCTGGAGGGGCAATGAAGGAGGAGGAATACATCAGGAGCTCAAATCAGGGGACACCCGATCAGAGCGAACTGTAGGACCCTCTGGAAAAACAAAGGAAAAGGTTGCTAAAATCTATCAGCCATAGCCGTCTCTGACAGGAAGCAAAAAGGATCATAAATCAGCAGAATTTCAACTGTGTGCTGAAGCTAGGTGAGCAAGATTTTTTCTTTTCTTCTCCTTGAGGATTATAAATGTTGAGCCCCTGATTGGAAAGGGCTGAAAAGTAAAGACCCCCAGAAGATTTATGAATGGAGAGTAATTATAACAGGGGGAGAGACTCTTTGTTAAAAATACTGGACATTGATAAATAAGCAGGAGGAATCTAGTGGTGAAAGAAGAACAAAATTACTGATATATTGTTGTTGTTGATTGAAGTTACCTTTGACAAAAGACACCTGCAATGATAAGACTGCCTTGTTGTGAGACTGAGATTCAAAACTACTTTTATTGACTTTGGCTAAATTTAAACAGACTTTGTTTTGGCTTTAGATTGTAAGCTGTAAAATGACTTCATTGAATATTACTAGACTCATGAAAAAAAACTTCTTCTGCACCTCAGTAGGACAATCTAGTCCTACAACACAGGGATCTATTGAAGCAATGTTGCATAGGGAAAAAGTAAGTTCTGCTCAAAGTGAAACACAGATTTCATTAAAATTTCTTCAAGATCTTATGTTAAAGAATCAAGAGACTTTGGAAAGGAATCATTTAGAAATGCGAGAAAATCACAAAACTACACAAAGTAAACTGGAGAAATTAAATGAAGACATTTTGGACATAAAGGGAAAATTTGAAACTCAGAATCAAATGATAATAAAAAATCAACAGAAGATACACAAAATTGAAGAAAAACCAGATGAGAATGATAAAAAGATAGAAACGCTACTACAAGAAAATGAAAAATTAGAGAATGCCATTAAGATCTTAGAGATGGAAAAAGCGGAACATTATCTAAGATTTCAAAACATTTCTGAGGATAGAGAAGAAAACATAGCGGAGGTGATTATTGATATCCTTGAGGAGATTTTGAAAGCGGATGAAGGAGCAATTCAACTTGAGTTAGATGATATTTTTTGCTTCAATTCAAGCTATGCAAGAAGAAATAAACTGCCAAGAGAAGTACACATACGGTTTACAAAGAAGATAACAAGCGATAAAGTACTACGGAAAGTTAGAGATGAACCAATACAATATAAAAATAAAGAGATTGTGCTTTTAAAGCAGATACCTAAGAGAGTTAGAGATGCATGAAGACGCTACCATTTTTTAACCACGAAATTGATTGCCAATGGTATAAATTTTAGATGGTTGATGCCAGAAGGTATCTTAATAAACTGGAACAATACAAGGTATAGACTGGACTCAATTTGGAAAGCAGAAGACTTTGAAGTGAGGAATAGGTCAATTCTAGATGAAGAAGTAAAATTAAGTCAAGGGGAGAGTAAGGAGCAGAAACAAGCAGAAGAGAGGACATCAGGAGCAACTGCACAAACAGAAGAACAGAAAGAGGAAGATGACCAAAATGGTGAGGATGAAGGACTTGCTAGAGAACAAAGGACTACTAGATCTACTAGACCGAAATATAAATAAATAGAAATGGATACAGAAAATGGAATCTTCTCAGTAAACATAAATGGACTGAATTATCAAATTAAAAGAAATAAGATTTTTAGGAAATTACGGAAATTGAATTTGAATATAATTTGTTTGCAAGAAACACACATAAAAGTACAGCATCATAAATTATTGGAATATTCAAAAATTGGGAAACTTTATTATGCATCAGCACAACAGAAAAAAGAGGAGTCACTTTATATATTAAAGAGACAATAGATTCTAAAATGGTATATTCAGATGAAGAAGGAAGAATTTTAATAGTAGAAATTTATTTGCATCAAAAGCAAATATTATTAGTGGCAATTTATGCACTGAATAATAATCAAGAAAAAATTTACAAAAACTTACATAGAAAAATAATAGAAATGGAGTACCAAAATGTTTGCTTACTAGGAGATTTCAATGCAATAATAGATGGAACAAAACAGAGAAAAATGGAAGAGGAAGATTACCTAACACATTTTTTGATATGGCAGAGGAAATTGGAATTCAAGATGTTTGAAGGGAAGTGAATCCACAAAAATTGCAATATACCTTTTATTCAAATAGCCAGAAATCCTGGTCAAGGACTGATATGATTTGGATGACTGCTGATCTGAGAATAAATGTTCAGGACATTGAAATAGAAAAAGGCATATGGGCAAATCATAATCCTTTGAAAATGACGTGAAAGGAATACTAAAAGGGTCAAGATGGACTTTAAATCGTTCCATATTAAAGGAAAAAGAATTTATAGAGTTAACAAAAAAAGAAATGGAATTCTTCTTCAAAGAAAATAGAAAAGAAGATACTACTATACAAAATCTATGGGATACAGCTAAAGCATATTTCAGAGGTATAACGATAACATATATGGCAAGAAAAAATAAACAGAGAAAACAGCAATATGTATTATTAAAAGAAGAATTTGGAAAGTTAGAATTAGAACTGCAAAGAAATCCACAAAAGAAAACTTTAAAAAGAGAACTGGACATAATAAAAACACAAATTAAATCGGTTAGACTCAGGAAAAAATGGCAGAACAGATAAAAAGAGCGAAACAATTTTTTTTGAAAATGCCAATAAGCCGGGAAGATGGCTAGCTTATAAACTTAAAAAACAGAAAGAAAAAAAAGATGATACAGGGCTTCCGAGTGGCAAGGCATCGCCGGAGACAGCCATTTCTAGGCTGTCAGCCCTGTGGCTCCGTAGAACTGCCGAAAACAGCGCCAATCAGCTGTTTTGGCAGTTTGGAAGCCCCCTCCTCGGGAGAAGAGGAGGGGGCAAGTACCCAGGTAGGGGTAGAGCTCTCCAGGGCCGCCAGAATCTAAAGTTCTGGCGGCTGAAGGATTGAGCCCCCCCAAAGCCTGGGTTTGCTCCGGGCTGCGTGGCATCTCTGCTCCATTTTTTTAGGAGCAGAACAAGGTGTTCGCAACCATCCCTGCCAGCAGGAAAGAATTTTGGAGAACGAGGATGCAGGCAGAGCGATACAGGAGATTCAGGTGAAAGTGGACTTCTGATCTTTAGCTCAAAGGACTTTGCAGACTTTGAAAGTGAAAGTGCGTAGAGGGTGAAAATGGCGGCTAAATCTTCCAGAGTTCTTAGAAGTGCGGGGGCTTCCCCGGTGCAGCAGTCTTCGTTGCAAGCTTTATTGCCCTCTGCAACTGCACCCACGCCAGCTCTGACAGTTAGAGTTTTGCAGAATGTGATGAAAGAAGCTTTGGAAAAGCAATCGCAGCAAATAGCTGAGATCATAGATGAAAAGCTGGATGAGAAGTTAACAGAAAAATTAGTTGAGGTTATGGATGAAAAGTTGGATGAGAAGTTAACAGAAATAAGGGCGGACATCTTACTTGCATTTCAAGGCATGGCTATATGTATCGAGCGCCTGGATGAAAGAGTGGAAGATCTCAGCCAAAATAATATCAGATTAGATGCAAAAATGTCAGAGACTGAGAATGTGGTGGATAAAATCGATAGTGATTTAATCTTGGTGCAGTATCACGAGATGGAGTTTGCTGT
>JAKJMR010018557.1:491-21147 GCA_024449315.1 Daboia siamensis | reverse complement strand
GCTGCCGCCGCCGGAGCCACAGGCGTGGGCAGGCTCCCAGGTGACGCGCGCGGGCCAGCTGGGAGCCTGCCCACGGCTCCGGGACGCGGCTGGTGACAAGAGCCGACGGGCAGCGCGGCCTTCGCGTGGGGAGAGCTGCCCGACGCTCCCGCCCAGCCGTGTCCCGGAGCCGCGCTGGAAATAGCGCGGGGACGCTCGACTGATTTTTTTTTTTCCGGCATATAAGACGACCCGGCGTATAAGACGACCCCCCAACTTTTAAGAAAATTTTCAGGGGTTAAAAAGTCGTCTTATACGCCGGAAAATACGGTATATATAAAAAAGAAATATATCTCAAACAGGTGCCTATGATTTAACCACAGTGTTTCAAAAGCAAATTTGAGTAAATAGGGTCTTTGTACTAATTTCAATAATTCCTTAAAATAAAGGATATCCATAGGTCAGGACTAGGCTTAGTTTCCATCTCAAATAATAATCTACCAGATATGCTAGGAACTCCACAGATTGGAAATCAAGACACCTACATTTCTCATTATTGCCCCCATGTACATAGCATACAAAGTGGGGAAGGAGCCTGAGTTGTCAGCCAAGCAACCTAGCATGCAAAGAGAAAGACTGACTAGATGTCTGGAAGCAGCCTCACTCAAGACTAGTAGCCATTGATTTACATTCACAAATTTGATATATTCACATCAGTTTTAAATCTTCTAATAGTTTCCTTGAAGGCCCTCTAGTTCTAGGAGTAAGGGAGATGGAGAGATGCTCATCCTTTTTTACATTCTGTAATTTTATAAACATCAATTCAGTCTTGTAAATATTTTTTTTCTATATGCTAAACAGTTCTGCCTGCAGGTATTGAATGTTGTATTCATATGGAAGGTGGTCAAGTCCCATGATGATCCTGTTTGCCCTCTTTTATGCCTTCATTAGCTTAACAATATCCTTTTCAGATGTAATGATCCAAAAGGTATGCAGTATTCTAAATTTGGTATAACACAGATTGGTATGGTACCTTTATTATATTAATTGATTTATAACTGCCTCTTTTCTAGTGTCCGCAACACAAAATTTCCTTTCTTTATAGCTGTTATACATTGTACAGATTATTTCACTGAATTATCTACAAAGTTCCCAAGATCTGTTTATGCAGTTGGTTACTGACAGTTCAGTTCCCATTGTATGATTAGTGAAGCAGAAATTCCAAGCTTCAAACTTCACACTTGCTATCCCTGAATTGCATT
Organism: Daboia siamensis; assembly: GCA_024449315.1. NCBI lineage: Eukaryota > Metazoa > Chordata > Lepidosauria > Squamata > Viperidae > Daboia > Daboia siamensis. Next base: position 19,906 of record JAKJMR010018557.1, on the reverse strand, counting down.
TGATATTTTGTAGCCCAGTCACTAAAACTGAAATACTTTTGGAGCGATTTACATTCTATTTGTATTTTCACCATGCTGAAACTATTCTGGATTATCTGCAAGTTTTTCTACTTGATATAGCTGCTGACTTATTGCCTTTGAGGGATGTCAGGTACCCAGAGAAGGAAATATTAAAAGAATAGAAAAATATATTTCCTAAAAAGATATTGAAGAACCAGAAAAGCATGCCCAGTTTGCTTACTAGCCCTAGCTCTCCCTCCCCCAAGCTCTGTACAAATGCAGATGTAGGAGGTTAGAAGCTTAGGAAAAATCTACATACTCCAGCCCCAGGAAAGCAGGATATGACCTTTGGACATAATAGGATTGACCCACAACCATCAACAGTACCAGAAAGGCACATCCAGACTCAGGAAATACAAAGCCTGAAACAGGAAATAACTCCAAACAAAAGACTCCAGGGGATATAAAACCACTCCCTATATGTGCTCATCCCTTTTTCTGCTAGATCCATTTTTCTGTCTGGCTTTCCTCTGCAATAAACTGTAACTGTCAGGACCCACCTCAAACCACGTCTTAGGAAAACAAAAACTCTTGGAGTCAGTTCTAGTCCAAAAGGAATATTTACTAGGACATGTTTGGTTGTGGAAATACAAGACAGGACCTGGTATTGTTTCACAGATTGAAACTTTATAAAGAGTTCCTGGTTCAACCCCCCTTCCCTCAACCCCATTTGGTCAGCCCACCATCATTTACTTCGTGTCATCCCTTTCATGGGGGATTCAAATGGAGACACAGGCCAGATGCCTTCTTTCCTAACCATCCTCTTTGTTCCCCCAGTTCAAAAGGTTTCCCTTGGTCTTTGAAATAACCTAAGGCAGGCTGAATCCACATCCACTCCTCCTTCCTTGGGAGATGGCAGAATCCAGGGGGGGGGGATAATGTTTTAAACATGCATTTATGAATGTGATATAAATGGATTCTGACAGTAACCTTCTTCCTAAAGCAGTCACTGTGTTGTTCATCCCTGGCTTGGATGGAACCATGATGAAGACTTTTCTTCCTACACCTCGTTAATTGAGTCATTCAATCATAAGCACCTTCTTATATGGGTATGAGTATGTGCATATTTCTTCTGCCAACCTAGCAGTTCGAAAGCACCTAAAAATGCAAGTAGAAAAATAGGGACCACTCCAGTGGGAAGGTAACAGCCTTCCGTGCGCCTTTGGCGTCTAGTCATGCCGGCCACATGACCACAGAGACGTCTTCGGACAAGTGCTGGCTCTTTGGCTTTGAAACGGAGATGAGTACCGGCCTCTAGAGTCAGAAACGACTAGCACGCATGTGCGGGGGAACCACCTTTACCTTTATGTGCATATTTATGTTTCTTTTTCTGCATCATGATATACATTCTATCCAGACTTCCATTGTGGCTTAAAATATCTTCCAAGTTTTAAAAATACTGAAAATAGCTTCTGTATTTCATCTTATTTAAGAGTAAATATTGTTTTGGCTACATTTGAATACTTTTGATTTTAATCCTGAAGTCAAATGAGCAAAAATTATTTTGGCTTGCATCAAGTCAAATTTGATGAGCTGAGGTTGGTAAGAATTTGAAGTGCTTATATCTTGATTAGGACAAAGAGGACAATGACATTTGACTGAGATCATGAATTTTTCATACACAAAATGACTAGATGAGTCTCCTGAGATAGGTAGATATGTTCCTTCATTTCCCAATACACGCTCAGCTTTAGTGCAGTCTAAGAAATGTTGATATTAGTCAACATTCTTTTAATGGGTATAATATGAAAACAATGTTTATGATTGCTGAATGCGAGCTTGCTATTTTTTTTCATCATCTGTTCATGCAGCTTTAAACATTTTTCTGCCTCTAATCTAAATCTGTAAATAATCAGACAAAAACCTGCTCATACTTCTTTTTAACAACATCCAAAGCACTGTGTTAATGACTTGAGGTTTAATTGCATTGAAGTAATGTGACTTTAGGGATCTGCTGTAGGGGTTGTGTTACATTTCTAAAACACTTAAATCTTGTCTGTAATTATGTAGCAACTGCAGAATTGTGGAATTAAACAAAGAATCATAACACTATAGAATCACAGAAATGTAGATATTCATTTACTATGAATATGTTAAGTGGAATCCCAACATGCCTGCATAAGGTTGTTCCAACCCTCTTTATCAGAGTTAGAAAAATTATAGCCTGTCAAAGTTGATGAATGACAATTCCCTCTCTACTGTCAATTCTAGAAGAGGTTGCTGGAAGGCAAAGTTCCACAGTAGATGGAAGATTACAGATTCCTTAAGAAGACTGACACATAAATTTTCCATATGTATAAGCTTCCTATTCTCTTCTATGAAATCAAGAAAATTCACAAAATGATTGTGTGAGTTTTCTATAATCATATCAAAGTATATTTTTTGTTCTTATTTCTCATGCCCTTCAAAGGTTTCTCAAGTTTCATTAAAAAAAAATTAATTTAGATATCTCAGAAATGATTTTGGGGAATTTTACTTAAAAACCTATTTGTATGAAATCCTTACATTTCATTTTTTAATGATCTTTCATAGATTTTAGGGGAAAACTAGTCATCAAAATGTGTTTCCTCCTTATTGCAGAAGGACAGTAACAATGAAATCTACAAGTATCCATCTATTTCAATTTTTTTTAATTATATATATATTTATAAGTGACACCCTGAAAAAATGTTTTTTACTGCAAATTTTATATGAAAAGTGAAAAGTCTAGATTTGTGGAATTTATAGTTTGAAAGCCTGAAGTAGAGAAAATTACTTGTCAAGGATATATGTAATAAAAAAAGTTTGCTATTAAAAACTTCATGTTTTCTTGAAAGTTAAAAGTTGTTTTCTTGCTATAGAACATTGTACAGAACACAGAAAAATAAGGACAGACTAAAATACTGATTATTAACAGAGATCACATTTATCACATTTATATCTTCTAACTATGGGATATTTATGGGACAGTATAAAAAAGTAATGGTGGAATATGACCATTTGATATTTGTTTATTTCAAACATAACTGGGTCTCTACCTAATGATTATGTCCACTTCTTAATCAAAAGTTGTCCTAAATATGGGATATATTGATAGGTTGGAACCTGTAACAGTGTCTAGATTATTTATTTATTTATTTAGTATATGGTGATGTTATATTAGCCAGGAGACTCCAATGCTAATACAGAAGGTTTGACTGCCTAAGGCTTAGGTTTGACTGCCTAAGGCTGGTAGCCCAATATGTTCATGCACATGTGCTTTCCAAGGTACACTACAAGGAGCAAGAGAGCTGTACAATAGAAAGAAAGACTAATGGCAACCTGAAGCATTATCCAGGCCTTCTTCTTCCACCAAAGTCACCTCTTAAATAGGTGTTGCATCCAGGAAGTTCTGACCATCCACAGGAAGCACTTATCTTCCCACCAAAATGGTACCAATTTATCTACTTGCATATAACATGTGTCTAGTTGTTCAAATAGGATGGGCAAGAACTTTTAGGAAAGGCATCCTCTAAAATATACAGACCCTGATGCACAAAGGTTTTGTTGGTTGAAACCAATACCTTGAATTACACTTGAAAATCTACTAATAACCAGTGCATCTCCTGCAGCGGAGACGACATGTGCTAGGTATCACAATCTGTCTTCGTGTTGCATTATGGAGTAGCTGAATATTCTGATAACCTCATGTGGAGCAAATTAGAATAATCTAATTCAGAAGTGATGATGTATCTTCAGTGCATCATACTCCAAGTAAGGTCACAGTTGACATACCAAGGAAAGCTGTGCAAAATCCACTCTGTCCATAGACTCCATGTGTTCTTCCAAAAAGAGTCCAGGACAACCTCCAAATTGCAAGGTTACTCTTTCCAGGGAAGAGTTAGAAATAGTATGATTCATCAGTGAAATGGACTTGGGATCAACAGATAATTGGTCTTTTTTTGGTTGACTCAAAGACTATTGTCTCTTACCCAAGCATTGCCCATATGCAGTGTATATCCATATCCATATCCATATCCATATGTAGTCATTTATATTTATCTATTTAAATATCAAGCCTTTGATTGTGTGGCTCATAACAAACTGTGGCAAGTTCTTAAAGAGATGGGCATACCAGACCATCTTATTTGTCTCTTGAGAAACCTATATGCGGGCCAAGAAGCAACAGTGAGAACTGGACACAGAACCACTGATTGGTTCAAAATTGGGAAAGGAGTCCGGCAAGGTTGTATACTGTCGCCCTGCCTATTTAACTTATATGCAGAGCACATCATGAGAAAGGCAGGGCTAGATGATTCAAAAGTTGGAATTAAGATTGCCAGAAGAAATATCAACAACCTAAGATATGTAGATGATAATACTCTAATGGTAGAAAGTGAAGAAGAAGAATTAAAGAGCCTCTTGTTGCAGGTGAAGAAGGAGAGTGCAAAAGTTGGATTGAAACTTAACATTAAGAAAACCAAGATCATGGCATCCGGCCCTCTGTCAACAAAAGTGTGTATAATCAAGGCTATGGTCTTCCCAGTTGCAATGTATGGCAGTGAGAGCTGGATCATAAAAAAGGCTCAGCGCCAATGAATTGAGGCCTTTGAACTCTGGTGCTGGAGAAGACTCCTGCGAGTCCCTTGGACTGCAAGGCGATCAAACCAGTCAGTCCTAGAGGAGATCAACCCTGACTGCTCTTTAGAAGGCCAGATCCTGAAGCTAAAACTCAAATACTTTGGCCACCTAATGAGAAGGAAGGACTCACTGGAGAAGAGCCTAATGCTGGGAAAGATTGAGGGCAATAAAAGAAGGGGATGACAGTGAATGAGGTGGCTGGATGGAGTTACTGAAGCAGTAGGCATGAGCTTAAATGGACTCCAGAAGATGGTAGAGGACAGGAAGGCCTGGAGGAACATTGTCCATAGGGTCGCGATGGGTCAGACATGACTTTGCAGCTAACAACAAGAACAATTTAAATATATTTCCCTGTTTTCTAAATAAAGAAATGAAGCTGCTAGGAAAGTCACTAAAATATTTAAAAAATAAAATGCTATTTATTTAGGACATTCATTAATGCATGATGGCATATGGAAATCATTTATCATCTGCTTCTACTGATAATTGTTCTGGGTTCCTGCATCCCTATTGTTTCTCTTCAGGGAATCTTCAAAACATCTAGGAAACACTGTAGTCTTGGGAAAACAAATAACCTATCTTAATCCATCTGCTTTCATATAGTTTCTTCACTAAAAGATGTCTTCTTCCAAGTCAAAAAGTCTAACCATGATATGCTAAGTCCCAGCTGCATTATTTTCCATCTTTTAGTTTTTCTTTTTCCCTTCTTGACATGGTGGGTCCAAGTGGACTTCTAGAATTAGAAGCTTTTTAAACCACAGAGTTAATATTTTTAAATTGTGAAACATCAAAAATAAATTAGTTCCTAAGTGATTTTTTTTAAGATAGGGAACAAAATAAAGAAAAGAATGCCTTAGTTTAAGAATCCCAAGAAAGACATAAACTCCAAATAAAACTTTAAACATTACTGATGGATTGGCTTTCTATTCAAAAGCAATATGCAGTTAGTGAGGATGACTGAAAATGCCCAATTTGCTGTAAATATTAAACAGAGGACTATTTCCCCTACATGTGCATGCATAGCAGCTATTAAATATAATGAGATTAAATTCCTAGGATGAAGAAAATGGTACATCTATTGTGCTTATAAACCTGCAGTGGTTCTTTCTGAAAAGTAATGGCTGTGATTCTTTGGCACAATAATGTTTGTGCAGTACCTGAAACTCCTAAATTGGAGAATTGCCTTTTCATCATTTAATCATGTCCAAATAGTTGGGGAGGAAAGGGGGGGAAAGGATGTAATATAAAGTATTTACAAATGGGTAAATGATGAAGTGTCAGTGATCCTCTCCCTCCTGTTCCCCACACCCATTTCCAACAAGGCAATACACATTTATTCTGGTTTTGGGGACTCATCAGAATGCATGCTGAGTAGAAGAAAAGGGACAATAAATGAATACCTTTTAAAGCAGCCCTCTACCTGCTCAAATTGTTGCATTCTTGCTAATCATCTTGATGTATGCAAAGCAAAGTAAGGAATAAATAAATGTCAAGTTTCCGACGTATGGGCTTTTCAAGTGACTCTGAGACCTTAAAAGTCCTTTATTAGCCTAATACACCAGCAAATGCTTGCTCGAAGAAAGCTGGAACCTGAAATCTCTGCCACTTGCACAATATATTAAAACACAATTCTCCACCTTGTTAAATTTGTCATTAATCATATTCTCCAATTAATTTAAAGAATCAGTTTCCCTTCCGTTAGAAAACCCGCCAAGGTCTCATCTTCTTTAGTTAGAGATGGCCTTGAAGGTACAAACCTCCTCTTCCCCCCTCCCAACTTTAAACTCAATCTCTTAAAGCAATACACAAGTTTAACATGAAATGGCTACTTCTTCATCTCTTGTCAAGCAATAACATTTGATATTAGCAGCATTGACATCCGGCCACCCTTACAAAAAGGACAGATCCAGTAATGTAAATGAAACACAAGTTAGGAATTGGCTTTTGGTTCATTGGGGTGTTTTTCATAAAACCTTTGATAATTCTGTCAGTTTTTACATCAGTAGATTTCACGCAAATGGTTTCAGACAACACCTTGCACCATTCTAAGTAGTGCTGCCAGTTTGATAGCCCCCACCTAATAGCAAAGACATCCTTCTCCCAGACTGTCCATATCCTCTCACTTTCAGTAAATTTCTTAGAGGTGTAAGCACAAGGTTGCAGGACTCCACTTTTATTCTTTTGCAGTAACACTGCTCCAACTGCCACGTCGCTGGCGTCATCTTGAATTACAAAGGGCTCTTCTGGGCAGGGGTGGTTTAGGACCCGTTCAGTCACAAATAGTCTTTTTAAATTCTCAAAAGCTTTCGGACAACTCATAGTCCATGGTAGTGTTTGGCCAGGTCATGGTTTTCCCCCTCCCTTGCCAGTTTTGAGTAGTTCTGTAAGAGGTAGAGCAATCTTGGCAAAAGAGGGAATGAATTGATGGTAGAAGTTGGCAAACCGTAGGAAGCTCTGGAGCTATTTGCGGGTCTTTGGGAGATGCCATTCAATTATGGTTTTTACTTTGGCTGGGTCCATTTCAATACCCTCATTGGAAATTCTATAGCCAAGATAATCTAATCGGGTTTCATGAAATTCAAATTTTGACAATTTGACATAAATTTTGGCATTCAATAGTTTCTTTAACACTTCTCTGACCAGCTTTATGTGGTCAGTCATATTCGTGCTGTATATCAGGATGTCATAAAGGTATACTAGGACCACTTTATATAGGTGTTAATGTAGGACTTCATTAATCAACTGCATAAATATGGCTGGGGCCCCCTGCAGTCCAAATGGCATGACTTTGAATTGGTAGCTCCCCAAGGGGCAGTTGAAGGCTGTCTTCCACTCATCCCCTTCCTTTATTCTTATCTGGTAATATGCTTCTCTCAGGTCTAACTTGGTGAAGACGCTCCCCTTTGCCAGGTGGATTAGCAAGTCTTTCAGGAGGGGGAGAGGGTATTTATTTTCCACACTCACAACGTTTAGGCCTTGATAGTCCATGCAGAGATGTATAGACCCATCTTTTTTCTCTTTGAACAACACAGGGGCTCACACAGTAGACTTGGCCCATTCAATGAATCCCCTCGCTAGGTTTGTATCCACATATCGCTGCATCTCCTCCATTTCAAGGGGGGACATGGTATACATTCTTGGTTGGGGGACTTTGGCCCCAGGTAACAGTTCAATGGAACAATCATTGGGATGGTGAGGAGGCAAGGTACCACATTTTTTCTCACTAAATGCCTCCGCTAGGTCCTGGTACTTGCTGGGGATGAGCAGCTGACCAGGTGGCTGTAAGGCAGCCATGTGCACTTGCTCATTGGGTCGGCTAAATTCTCCTGTAATTTCTGTTAAATCAATGGGGAGATCGGGCCCTATGGGTAGTCTCACAGTTCTCATTACCTTTTCCCACCAGATCAATGGCTTCCATTTGTCTAGCCAGGCTAGTCCTAGAATCACAGTTTCAGACATCTTTGGAGCTACCAGGAAGCAAATAAACTCCCAGTGCTCACCTATTTCCAGGCATAAGGGCTCCATTAATTGTGTGACTAAAGTCCCTCCCATTAGGGAGCCATCGGCTTGCTCAAACCTCACAGGTTTGGAGAGCGGCTTGGCCCATATGCCCAGTCTCAAGGCACATGACAGGCTAATGATGCATCGGGAGCAGCTGGTATCAAGTAGCACTTTCAGGTCTACTTGTGCCTCTGACTTAGGGATTATGAGTTTAGCAGGCAATAAAAAAGGTAGGATGCATCAACTCACCATCAGGTCATTCTCCCCTTCATCGTCGCCGTCAAAACTGGTAAAGTGGGGGTGGGTCTGGTCAGTGGGCCATCATCCTCCTGGGTGGGGGACTAACCTGGGTAATGGGCTCCTGGGTGGCCCAGTTGGATTTTTCTCTTGATGGCTGCTGTGAGGGTTTCTTCCTCATTGTTGGATCTGGTCTACTCTGCTGTTGCGGGTAAGGAACTGGGCAGTTCGCTGCTCGATGTCCCTGCTGTCCACATCGAAAGCACTTGATTGGTGGACCTCTAGGTGGTCTAGGTCTTTCGGCAGTAGCAGACGTTGCGGGGTTTCGGGGTGGTGGTAGTCATCTGGATCCTGGTTTTGGTGCAGTTTCAGGTAGTGGAGGCTTTTTATAGTGGGCAAGCTGGACATCTAATTTCACCACTGCCTGGTACCATTCATGCAGCTGGTCAGGTACAGCTCAGTAGATACATGCCTGAGAAAGGTGTCGTCTAACCCTTCTCTAAAATAATGAATTACTGGTTGCTCAGGCCATCTCTCTATCCGACCTGCCATCTCCCATATATACTGTAGGGCAGGCCTTCCAGTTTGCTTTATCTTATGGATTTGTTCTTCTGCTTTGAGGGCAATAGATAGGTCCTCAGATCTTTCCCTCAACTCCAGAAGGAAAACATGGAGGTCCTCAAATTCAGGGGCCTGCTTATTATATAAATTGTTCAACCATTCAGATGCTTCTCCCTCTAGGTTGGATGCAATCACTTCGAACATCACATCCAGGTCTTGGTAAACGTGACCCCAGTGATTCAAGTGAGAGCGTACTTGGTTGTGGAAAAAAAATCAGTTTCTCTGGGTCCCCATCAAAGGTGGCTCTGAAGGGTGGGTTCATGCTGCTGGCCCCACCCTAGTTGTTGGTTCAATGGCTGCTGGGCCCCCCACTGCTGTTATTGTGCCCCCAGTTGCTGCTGGCCCAGTTGCTGCTGGCCCCCAGTTGCTGCTGGCCCCCTCCTGGTTGTTGATTCACTGGTTGCCAGGGCCCCCACTGCTGTTGTGTCTCCAGTTGCTGCTGCCCCCACTTTGGTTGCTGATTTAATGGCTGCCAGGGCCCCCCTGCTGCTGGGCCCCCTGGTCCTGCTGTATGTTCAGGGGTTGCATGTTTGGGTCCTGATACTGCCACCCTTGCTGTTGTCCTACCACCAGCTTTTGATCTCCAGGCTTCTGCATCACCCCCAGCTTTTGCAAGTCTTCTATTAGCTAGGGCAAGCTCAGAGGTTGTTGGCCCTACACTTGTGGAGGCTTCCCAACCTCCCATTGCTGCAGAGGCCCCAGGCTGGGGTCCTCTGTCTCTATGGGTCTGGAGGGCTTCGCAGGGGACTCTTGGATCTGGCAGACAGTCTGATCTGCAGACAGGATTTTCCACTCACCTGAGTATTCAATCTTAACTGGCCTGACTGCTCCCCACCAGTCTGGGGAATAAGATTTGCAGGATTCTCTTTGTTGTTGTCCCACCTCCTATGCCTTTGAAGCCCTTGGGGATAACAAGGCTGCTTCGAGGCACCTGGAGTCTCCATTGGGCTTAATCCACTCTGAGGACCAGACCAATTCTCCTGCTTGTTTGGGTCTAGCTCCCAGCTGGGAGGATTGCTGAAACTCTTTCCCTGCCAGCTTCTTCACTGGCTCTTCCCCCATTGGGGTGGCTGCTGGTGCCGGGGAGCTGGACTCAGGCAATTTTTATGCCTCCATTATGGGATCTTCCCCAACTCTTTGCCAGACTGCCTCCTAAACTTGGAGACAGAGACAGGAGGTCAGGACTCCCTAATTAGTTTAAAAAGTAGGAAGATTCCAGCTTGATGTCAAGTTTCCAATGTATGGACTTTTCAAGTGACTCTGAGACATTGTTTACCTTAAAAGTCCTTTATTAGCCTAATATACTAGCAAATGCTTGCTCAAAGGAAACTGGAATCTGAAATCTCTGCCCCTTGCACAATATATTAAAACACAATTCTCCACCTTGTTAATTTTGTCATTAATCATATTCTCCAATTAATTTAAAGAATCAGTTTCCCTTCCATTAGAAAACCCGCCAAGGTCTTATCTTCTTTAGTTAGAGATGGCCTTCAAGGTACAATCCTCCTCTTCCCCCCTCCCAACTTTAAACTCAATCTCTTAAAGCAATACACAAGTTTAACATATGAAATGGCTATTTCTTCATCTCTTGTCAAGCAATAACATTCAATGTTAGCAGCGCTGACAATAAAAACAAGATAAAACAAAACCACATAGCATACATGAAGTGAGGAAGTGTGTATCAGGTCTGGATCTGGAATGTTATCAGAATTAAAATGCTTAACAATGTGATCAATTCAAATTTTTTAACATATTTCCCCTGAAGGCTGATACATTTTATTGTCTTTAGTAGCTCAGAATGTTAGAAGTTAAGAAGTTAAGTTCCCCAAGCCAGGCTACAAAGGACAGCAGACAACACTTGCAGGGGCTTCAGAAAAAATGTTTTATTTGCAGTAGAATCCAAATCAGCCAGATGACAAGCCAGGATGCATGATTGGCTACATTGGGTCATTCCTCACCACCTCTCATAGAATTCTACATATTTTAAAGGTTTAGGCCAATCATTAACAATGAAAGTGTTGGTCAGTCATATGCTTCCTCCACTTATTTATGCTTTGTTAGCATGGACAGCCCACATGCAGTTCTCTCTGTCTCATTTATGATTAGTCACAATGGCTATAGAGGTGGCATCTGCAATAAACAAGGCCTTTGAATTTTCTTTCATACAATTTTTGTTATGTATATATTTAACCATGACAGAGCTAGCCCTATGGGGTCCTTTGTGCTTTTTGAGCTTGTTTTCCTACAGACATTTTATTACCCAGCTAGGTAACATCATCAGCTGGCCCTCTTTTGCAAAATAGCCTCACTACTGTTCATTACAATCATTTTGTTTCTTACCAGTATTTTCACTACTTTAGATATTATAATAAACAAATATTCCAACAAGAAGAATGACCATTTCTCCACTGAATTTATATAAACTGAGGAAGGAGGTGATCAACTTAAGGCCTCAATTGAGCCCCAAACTACCACTGCTAAGCAAGGCAGTTGTTGAGTTATACCCCATTTTATGACCTTTCTTGCCACAATTGTTAAGTGAATCACTGCAATTGTTAAGCTAGTAACACGGTTGTTAAGTGAATCTGGCTTCCCTATTGACTTTGCATGTCAGAGGGCCAGATCACATGACCCCGGCACACTCAGCCAACATAATATATGCCAGTTGCCAAGTGTCTGAATTTTGATCATGTGACCATGGGGAAGCTTCATTTGTGGTAAGCATGAAAAATAGTCAAAATTTATATTTTTCTGGTGCTGTTGTAACTTTGAACAGTCACTAAACAAATGACTGTAGGTCGAGGACTACCTGTATGTACTAATACCTATTTGATAGCAGTGAGCATTGCTTATTTGGCTGAATAGGTTGGGGAATAAAATTTCTTACATAGAAAATGTTCAGTTAACTAAAACATGTAGGAAGAAAAGTCTCCATCATGGTTCCATCCAAGCCAGGGATAAACAACATAGAGACTGCTTTAGCAAGAAGGTTACAGTTTATTACAGAGGAAAGCCAGACAGAAAGATGGGGCCAACAGAAAAGGACTGAGCACATGTGGGTAGTGGGTTTTTATAACCCCTAGACTCTATTGTTTGGAATTATTTCCTGTTCCTGTTTGAGGCTATTTCCTGTGTCACGTATCCTGACCTGAGTCCAGGTGTGCCTTTCTAGGATTCTTGATGGTTGTGGGTATGTCCCAGCCACTGCTTCCTTGGGGATGGAGTATGTAGATGTTAGGCCTTTGTGTTCCTTCTAGCTCCAACCTTCTTGATGGTTCACATTTGCATGTCTATAGAACTGATTTTCTGTTTGGGGGAAGGAGACTTGAGACTATTAAGAAAACTGGGCATGCTTTCCTGGTTCTTCAATTTATTTTTAGGAAATACATTTTTATGCCCTTTTAACATTTCCTACTGTGGGGAGCTAACCCCTCAATCCTTCCTTTGTGCCATATAGTGTGGGCAACACACTTACTGGCACAAGATTAAAATTGGTCTGATCAGGGATACTTGGTAAACAAGCTTTAAACTGTTAATGCAAAAAGAAGAAAAACACTAATGGAGGCAGCAGAAAAAGATCCCTGCCCATAAAGTTCTAAAAGTTAGGGCAAAAGTTTGGTGGAAAATTATAGTTACCAATATTCTGTGCCAATTAATTCCAAATGTTGAATGTCACCTTTAGCTTCCAGTCAGGTTTGCACATTCCTCCCAAAATTCTTCACAGCCATGGTTTGCCTCAGTATATAACTTGCTTCCCAATTTCAAGAGTTGTTTCCTGTCTTAGCTCTTAGTTCACTGCATCCAGGTTTGTAATGTCAAATTGAAGTTAGCCAGTAGGCAAGCCAGGCTGTTACATTTTCCTTAAATTGCACATAGTGAGCCCAATCTGAGTCCACCAGTGCAAGATATTCAGGATTTAGATCTCTTTCCTTCTACCTCAGTCAGGGCATATGAATTACAAATCACCTGAGGGGGCCTGGTTCCCTTCCCCTTGGAATTTGCTGGAGATTGTTCCTGCAAAGTTTTAATGACACAGGGCAAGAATCAGGCTGGAGCTTTACTGAAGGTAAGTGGAGGGGATAGACTCAATGTGATTCTAATGGTGTGCGTCTGTGTGTGCAGCTACTAATACAAACAGGCAATACAAGAATTCCGGATCAATTTTTCCTCCCACCAGACAGAAGTCCCAAGGTGTTCAGCACTTGCTGTGCCAACTATTCCCAAATGCCATCTCTCCATAAATACATTCAACTGGCTTATTACAATATAAATGGAGCAAGAAAACTTTACAATGAGTTTCCACCTCCCCCAAAGTCTTAACTTTCTTCTAAGGCTTCACATGAGGGCCTATGGCTCTAGGACTTCTTCCTTCAGCTTTTCACAGGCATCTGGGTGACTGGTAAGGCTTGAGAAATCCTCAGGTTCCATGGTGGGTGTCATGGTTCCGATTAATGAGACAGTTCAAACAAAATTCAGGCATTTTTTTATCTAAAAAGTCTTAATAATAAAACACAGCATCGGCACTCATGGATGGATTCCAGAATCTGAAATCTCCTTCCCTAAGTCCATCATATCATACACAATTCCCACTCTTATTTACACGTCATTAATCACATTATCCAATTAGTTTTACATATGAAGTTTCACTTCCCTTTCTGTGCGCAGCTATTTCTTAACTTCCCAAAATAGTCGTTTGACATTTTCCTCCCTTCTGTGATTCAAAGCGAAGCAGTTTAAACAAAAGGCTGTCTCTTATATTGTCAGTGCAAAAACATGTCAATGTTTGCAGCATTGATATCCGCCCCCCCCCTTACAAAAAGAACAGATCCTGTAATGTAAACAAATACAAGTTAGGAGCTGGCTTTTGGTTTGTTGGGATGTTTCTGATAAAACCTTTTGATAAGTCTGTCAGCTTTCACATCGCTAAATTTCACACAATTGGCTTCAGACAACGGGTATCCCTTAAAGATTCTAGAGTCAAGATTATATTTCACTTCATAATGGGTCTGACTCACTGCTACGATGGGTCCAGGTGTCTTCTTAGGGGAAGGTCTTAAGGTGGAGGCCCAAAAAGGTTTCAGTAATCTACAATGGAAAACTGGGTGAATTTTCCCAAAAAGTCTGGGGAGTTTCAATTTTACTGTGACTGGGTTGATGATTCTCACAATGGGGAAAGGCCCCAAGAATTTTGGTCCCAATTTCTTGCTGGGTAATTTGAGACATAAATATTTAATTGACAGATAAACCTTTTACCCACCTTGGAATGTTCTTTGGGGAGCCCTCTTTTTATCAGCCTGTTTTTTTATAAGTCTCCGAAGTCTTTTTTTTAATGCCATTTTCGTGTTTCTCCAAACCTCTTCCCACCCACTGACCCATTGATCAAGTGTCTGGGAAGCGGAGGGCAACTAAGAGTAGTCAGGCATCGGGCTGAACTCTTTTCCTATGGCTACTCTGAAAGGCATGTAGCCAGTGTTGCAGGTTGTATTACAGGAGAAGAAATTGAGGTTTTAGAAACAGCAGGAACTGCCTGCTGTCTTGAAGCCATTTCCCAACTTGCTACAATTCACTTTCTCTTATCACTTTCACTTTCTCTCTGCACTTCGGAATAAAAATAAAATCCCATAAAAAAGAAAAGGAACCCTTAATAATAATAAAAAGGAAGAAAAAAAAAATCTTTAAAACTCTAAAATCCAATATAATGTTTAAATTTTGACAGAATCTCCGTACTTTATTCTTTCAAAAAAGAAAAAAAAAACATTTTGGCGCCATCTTTTCTCTTTCAAAATCAAATTTTTGTATGGAGAAGATTAAAGCACCCCGAGTTAAAGTTCTGGATACTTGCAACTTTACTCCTCCTGGTCAGCTCTGTCTCCTTTAAAAGCAATTATAAATCACTATAATCCGCAGATGTGGATGCAGCATCTGGCTTCGCCCCTGCTTCAGAGCTAAGGCATCCTGGACTCGGAGAAAGCCTTGGGCTTTCTGGGAGGTCTTGGGGAGCTCTACCACTGCTCCAGATAAAAAGAGTGGTGTGGTTATTTATCTAAGAAGAGACTTATCTGCTACATTAATTGAGTCTGATCCACAGGGAAGATATGTTATTATTGAACTATTGCTACAAGGCAAGAAAATTCTCATTATTGGATTATATGCTCCTAATCAACAGCAAAGAAAGTTTTATAAGTTTTTACATGATAGATTAACTCAATTGGATTATAAATCTTTTATTTTGATGGGTGATTGTAATGGTGTTTTGGATTCAAGTAAAGACAAGAAGGGGTCTTTTAAAAATTCTCCTAACTATTCTAGATTACCTAAAGCATTTTTTTGACTTGAAAGATGACTTGGAATTAAGAGATATTTGGCGGGAGCAAAATTTGGAGGAGAGAGATTTTACTTTTTTCTCGGACAGGCATCAATCATTTTCTAGAATTGATTTTTTTTTAATTACTGGTGATCTTATTTCCAGTGTCAAGAATGTCAACATTTTTCCTAGAACATTGTCAGATCATAGTCCTGTATGGATGGAGCTATTTAGGGAAGATGGGATCAGAAGATCTTGGAGATTGAATGAAAATTTATTTAGATATGATGTACTTTCAGAGAAATGTAAAGATTATTTGAAAGAGTTTTTTGTTTTGAACATGCATAAAGGAACACCGATTGAAATGGTTTGGGATGCTAGCAAAGCTTATATGAGGGGGATTCTGATTCATATGAATAATGGTCATAGGCGTAAACAGATGCAAAAACGTAAAGAATTGGAAGAAGAGATTAAATTGAAGGAGAAAGCTTTTATTTTGAATCCATCAGATAAGCGATTAAGGATTTCAATAAATTTGTTGAAAGAGCAATTTAATATGTTAATGGCAGATCAGGTTGCAACTAATTTGCGATATGCGAAACATAATACTTTCTGTAATGCAAACAAGCCTGGTAGGTGGCTAGCTTATCAGTTAAAGAAAAAAACAGAAGTCACATACCATAGAGAAAATAGAATATAAGGGTAAAGAAATATATCAACAAAATTTGATTAAAAAGGGTTTTTTGGATTTTTATGAAAAGTTATATGCTAGTGAGAATATACAAGCTTTAGATATAGATAAATACTTACAGGAAGCGCATATTCCTATGCTTTCATATGAACAACGGGAAGGGATGAATTGTTCAATTACTTCTGAGGAAATTATATTAGCATTTAAACAGTTAAAAGTGGGTAAGGCTCCTGGTACAGATGGCTTAACAGCAATTTATTATAAAACCTTACTTGCAGAGATGGTAGAAACTCTAAAGGAACTATTTAATAATATCCAGGCTGGAGGGGAGGTGCCTCCATCCTGGAGAAGGGCTTTTATATCATTGATCCCAAAGGAGGATCAAGATCTTACTCAGCCTAAGAATTATAGACCTATATCACTTTTAAACACAGATTATAAGATTTTTGCAAAAATATTGGCAAATAGATTAATGTTAGTTTTGAAACAAATAACCAGTCTGGATTTATAACTGGAAGATATATGAAATATAAGGTAAGACAAATAGTTAACTTAATTGAGTATTTGGATAAGAATAACCAAGTCCCTGCGGCGTTAATATTTTTGGATGCTGAAAAAGCTTTTGACCAGTTGAATTGGCAATTTTTATTGAAAGTTGCGGACAAGATGAATTTTGGGGATAAAATTTTGCAATCTATTAAGCCATATATCAACAACAATTATAATTAATGGGGATTAACGCATTTATAATTAATGGGGGATTAACAGATGCATTTAAAATTGAAAAAGGTACAAGACAGGGGTGTCCCCTGTCACCATTACTGTTTCTCTTAACATTGGAGGTTTTATTGATTAAAATTCAGGAATCAACTAAAATAAAGGGAATAAAAATAAAGCAGAATGACTATAGGTTAAGAGCATTTGTCGATGACTTGGTTGTTACATTATCCCAACTGACTCAATCGGTTACAGATTTGATGGAAATCATAATTCAATATGGGAAAGTTTCGGGTTTTAGGGTAAATAATAATAAGACTAAAATATTATCTAAAAATATGACTATGAATGAAAAGGAAATGTTAGTAAAATTGACAGGTTATGAAATAGTGAAAAAGGTTAAATATTTGGGAGTATATATTACAGTCTCTAATGTGAAATTATATAAGAATAATTATGTTATGGTTAAAAGTACAAAAGGATTTAAATAATTGGAAAAAATTACAATTATCTTTGTTGGGAAAAATTGCAGCTGTTAAAATGAATGTTTTACCAAAGTTTCTCTTTTTGTTTCAAATGATACCTATTTTGAAAAAGGATGCTAATTTGGATGATTGGCAGAGGGGTATTAATAAATTTATTTTCGCGGGGAAAAAAACCGAGAGTTAAACTTAAGATTTTACAAGACGCTCGGGAAAGAGGGGGACTTAAGGTGCCTAATCTGAAACTATATTATGATGCAGTGGTTTTAACACTGTTTAGTGATTGGCTCAATTTAACAAATAAAAGTATACTTTATCTTGAGGGATGGGATTTATAAAATGGGTGGCATGCATATTTGATTTATGATAAAAAAGTTGACAAGGCTTTTAAATCTCATATTTTAAGAAGTGCTTTATTGCGTGTTTGGAAAAAAGTATTATTATAAGTTGAATTATAAAATACCAATTTGGGGGATTCCTGGACACGCAATAGAGGGTGTATCTATGGGTGTGAACTTAGATATGATTTCTTATAAGCAATTACTTAGACTGGTAGGGAATGATTGGCAAATAAGGTCGGTAGCCGAGTTAAAACAAGAAAATATCATACAGTCTTGGTTTCAGTATACCCAATTGCAAGCTAGGTGGAAGTTACATCAGAAGGTTGGTTTGACACTGATGGATGAAAATTTGGTAAAACAGATTAAAGATCAAACTCGAGTTCATATAAAGAGAATTTATAATGTTTTAATAGAATTAGATTTGGAAATGGAATTGGTGAAAGATTGCATGGTAAAGTGGGCTCAAAATATTCAAGAATCGATCCCATTGGATGTTTGGGAGGTAATTTGGGTTAGAAATGTAAAATTAGTCAAGCCCAAAACTTAAGAGAAAATTTTTATAAAATGTATTATAGATGGCATTTGGATCCTAAAAAGTTGTCTTATATGTATTCCAACTTACAGCCCAAATGTTGGAGATGTGGTACTATGGATGCTAGTTACTTTCATATTTGGTGGACTTGTAGAAATCTAAAAGATTTTTGGATTAAAATTTGGTGGAACATTCAAAAGATTTTCAAGAGGAAGATAAAGTTTACTCCACAATTATTTTTATTGGGTGTTATTACAGATTGTGATACTAAAGAAATTAATTTGATGTTAAATTTGATAACAGCTGCAAGGTTATTGTTAGGGCAATATTGGAAGAAGTATTGCCTGCCTACTATAGAGGAATGGACGCTTAAAGTGTCAAATTTAGCAGAAATGGCTAAGATTTCTGCTTACTTGAAGAAAGAAGAAGAAGAAGAAAGATACAAATCACAAGAAAGATACATTTCGGTTTGGAGAAGATGGATAGATTATATTCAGAAAAAATATGGAAGTAAAAAGTTCCATTTAGCTTATGAGTAAACTTTAAATTGTTATAATTTAATTTTTTTTTATGTTGGATATTTTTAGAGTGTTTGTAATCATGTTATAGGAGGGTTAAAGTGTATTATGTATTTGGTTATTTAGATAGTTGAGCAATGTTAGTTAGTTTATGATTATTATATATTTGTAACCCTGTAATCAGCTTTGGGAAGTAGGGGAGGGGGGTTTGGGGATGGGATAATATTGTAACTTTTATAAAACTCTAATAAAAAAAAGGCACCTTGCTCCCTTTTAAATAGTGTCGCCAGTTTAATAACCCCCACCTAATTGTGAGGGGCTCCTTCTCCCAGACTGTCCACCTCCTCTCACCTTCAGTGAACTTCTTAGAGGTGTAGGCACAAGGTTGCAGGACTCCACTTTTATTCTTTTGCAGTAAAACAGCTCCAACTGCCACGTCACCGGGATCTGCTTGAATTATGAAGGGTTCCCCAGGGCAGGGGTGCTTTATGACCAGTTCAGCCACAAATTGTCTTTTTAAATTTTTGGTTTTCGGTGAGCCGGGAGAAAATGAATATGTGTTTGTTTTTCGAATGAGAGTTCTATCTGCAATGGGCACTTTTCATGCTGTAAGCAGTTTTTCCTAACAAATGCAACATATAACATGGGCTATCTCCGCAAGGAGACATCAGATCTGCAAAACTCATGGTTTTTTGGTCTTCGGGAGCCGGGGGAACATGAATATGTGTTTGTTTTTCGAATGAGAGCTCTATCTGCAATGGGCACTTTTCATGCTGTAAGCAGTTTTTCCTAACAAATGCAAGATATAACAT
>JAKJMR010018555.1:1557420-1629562 GCA_024449315.1 Daboia siamensis | reverse complement strand
AGGGAACGGTTGCTGGAATTGGGTATGTGTAGTTTAACGAAGAGAAGAGTGAGGGGTGACATGATAGCAGTGTTCCAATATCTCAGGGGCTGCCACAAAGAAGAGGGAGTCAAGCTATTCTCCAAAGCACCTGAAAGCAGGACAAGAAGCAATGTATGGAAACTAGTCAAGGAGAGAAGCAACCTAGAACTAAGGAGAAACTTCCTGACAGTTAGAACAATTAACCAGTGGAACAACCTGCCTCTAGAGGTGGTGAATGCTCCAACACTGGAAGCTTTTAAGAAGAGACTGGACAGCCATTTGTCTGAAATGGTATAAGGTTTCCTGCCTGAGCAGGGGGTTGGACTAGATGACCTCCAAGGTCCCTTCCAACTTTATTATTATTATTATTATTAATCCTGTAGAAATGTTGTGGAGGGACTTGAAGTGGATAGTTCATGCAAGGAAACCCACCAACATCCCTGAGTTAAAGGTATTGTGTAAGGAGAATGGCCTCAAATTTTCCAAGCCAATGTGCAGGAATGATCAACATTATCAGAAATATATAGTTGCTGTATTGCTACCTAAGGGAGCACACTATTTACTGAAAAGTGGGAAAAAATCAGTATCACTTCCCATGGGATTCTACTGGTCAATAATTTATCTCCAGCATAGATAGTCCCTGGGATAGTGTTGACTTCCATAAAGTAACTGAAATAGGAACTGAGCTTGTCGTGACTTTTGTCAGAAGTTTGGATGAATCCTGAATATATTTCAGAATATATTGTCAGTCTGGTTTTTGTTGCTGTTTTATTGCCTGGAGAGTCCAAAATTATTTCATTGTAAGTTCAGCTCACTTCCTATAATGTTTAGATTTATGGGGATTCTGAAATTCTCTATGCTTGAAGATTATTTAAATAATTTGTCCTCAATGGTTATCTAAAATAATTCTTGTGTATTCTGCAGGATTTTCCAACCCAAAAATTTAAGGAATTCAAAACATACCCTGACTTATATCATATTTGTCAGGCATGAAAAACTAGGTCCATATGTGAATGTTCAACCGAACTGATTTATTGATAAAAGCCTACACACCGGAGTCTTCTCAACAAACAGTCAGCACCTAGAATTAGATAAGGTTCAGTGGTAGTTAAGGATGGATTGGACTGAATTTTTTGTTGCAACATAGGGATTCTAGGCTGATCCCTCATTTTAATCCTCTCCCTGGTTTTACTAGTCCTTCTCCTACAATATTCTGGCCAACTTCCCACATGGGAGATACATAGAACAATACTGAAAAAGTTATATTTCGTCCAAAATTATATTAATAAGGGTGTCAAACTTTTGATCTTTTCTGAACAAGATCATCATGTTCAGATGCTTATAGTTGCTTGTGACTATTACACATAAATAATTATCTATTGGTATATGAGAAACTCTTATGAAAAATAATACTATATTAAAATACTGCCAGATAACCTGGTGCACATAAACCTAAATGATAACTGCAGAAAAAGAATAAATCATGTTTGTCAAAAGATGATTTAATCTTAAAATAATATTAAAGCTACATCATAGTTTCTTATTAAAAAGTATGCTGCAATTAATTTAACTGCATTTGTTGTATGGCAATGTGAATCATGCAAAATGTTGTGACTTAACCTAATCCAATAATTTGTTTTAATAGGAAATAACTGTAATTATCTTAGTTTGGAAGCAACCCACTTTTCTATTCTAAATATCCATGATATGTTTTGATAGTTTACAATATAGCAATTGCTGAATGTCCCTTTCAATTCCACGATGGAAAAAATGATTGAATATGCTTTGAGCAGATGGAGTTAATATTCACTCAGGTTTTCCTACTAATATTTCTAAACTACTTGTTAAGTTGAACTATCACTTGAATGAGGATAAACTTTATTTTTTCATATATTCCAAAATATACTTTTGTTGACCCACCATGAATGATGTAAATGACCTAGATAATATTCCACATGAACAAAAAGAAAAGACCATTATCTTGAAATATAAAGTCAGATTGACTATGACATACCACCCACTAACTTTAGATAAGCAAGTGACCCATCAGAAACAAAATGTCAAAGAGGTGCACATTATTTCATTCCTTTCAAACTGGTGAATATTAGAGTATTCACATTTAAGTGGCTAAAATAGCTTCTCAGATGTCATCAACAAAAATGATGGTGCACTACATGAAAAAGTAACTACTAGAAGTAATTTAATTATCTAGAGAGTACATAAGGCACTCAAGAAAATTCACTACCATTTAAAATGTCACTAGTTAAAATCATAAGCAAACTTTACCTGACATGAAAGATAAACAAGTCAACTGAATGTCATTTTTTACTCAGTTTTCTGTAGACTTTTTATGAAGAAACTTGGTTTGCCACCTATCATCACCAGATACTGTGATACTATACATTAAGGGCTCAAAAAGTGATTTCTGATTCATAAGATGATGGTGTCAGCCTTACCAGGTAGACCAGACAGGCTAAATCTACTATATTGCAAAGTTACAGTGACAAAATCTTGGAAGTACAAACCTCCTGCCAATATGAGAAATCAGGGAGGATCCCTTCTAAGCCTCTTGCTCCACCCATTCTCCAGTCATGATTATGGACTCTCTTAGTTGACCATTCCATAAGCAGCATCTCTTCACCCTATTTCCCTAGGCCAGGGGTAGGGAACCTTGGCTCTTCTATGACTCATGGACTTCAACTCCCAGAATTCCTGAGCCAGCATGGCTCAGCTTGGAAACCTCTCCCTTTTCCCTCAGCATGGCTGGCTCAGGAATTCTGGGAGTTGAAGTCCACCAGTCATAAAAGAGCCAAGGTTGCCTACCCTTGCCCTAGGATTTTCCCATATACCATTATAGATGAATATTAAAACAATGAATGGCTTATATTATTTAAATTTGTCTATTTAAATAATGTTGCCTTGAAGAATTCGACAAACAAAATACTGACGTTATCATGTTACCATTTTAAAAAAATGTGCTACAGGCTTATGTGAGAAGCCATCCATTTTTTTGAAAAAGGATAAAAAAAAAGTTTCTCAGATGTCATCAATAAAAATGATGGTGCACTACATGAAAAAGTAACTACTAGAAGTAATTTAATTATCTTTACCCTAATTAGGGATTTAAAATTGTATTTAGAAAGAGATATTGAGTATTCATTTTAAATGAGAAAACAATTTTGAGACTAGCAATGTCCACAACTAATGAAATTTTGTTTGGATTGTGTAGTTGACGGTTAGAAAGTGCCCAACTTAGCTCCACTTTTTGAGAAGGGCTTGTCAAAGAGTAAAATTAATTGGTTTTCATGAAAAAAATATCCAATGAGATTAAATCTTGACTTCTTATTCTGCTTAATTTTGCCTTTGTATATTTCATACTGGCAAAGTTTAGCAGCTTGTAAGCATTTTTCTTTCTTAAATATTAGAACAAATATTATATCAATATATGAAACTTTCAATATACTATATAAAAGCTTAATGGATATCATGCCAGTTTGAGAACTAGTTTGGTGTAAAGGTTAAGTTGCTGGCTTAGAAACCAGAAAACTATGAGTTCTTGGCCTCAAGAAACAAGACATTTCTTGTTTATTGATCTTAAGACTAAAACAGTTCGTTGGAGATTGTAATCAGAAGTCGCATACAGTAAACAAATCTGTTTATCACAAGCTCTAGATAGGTATATCCTTAAATAGTCATTCATGCTAGTTTGCATGATCTCTGGCAGTAAATCTCTGGTTTGATTTTGTTAACAATTTTCTCCTCTTACTGCTGAAGAACGTGCATATTTCTCAGGCAGAAGCAGCAAGAAAACAGCCATGTGTCTAAAATAAAATATAAAAATGAAATAAAATCTCCAAGGTTAAAATTGCACAACTGGACCTAAGTATTGCATAATATAAAAATGAGGGTTTGGATCATGAAGCAGCAGAATTGATTGAAATCCTGCCTGATTGCAGGCAATCATAGGAGGGCGATTAGTCAAATAAATTTTTAAAATGTTAGTGTTTATCAGAGTGAAGAATTTGAGCCTTAGAGAGTGCAGAGATTCTATTTTTGACTTTTTTGTTAGTTTATTCATCAGTAAAATCGCCTTCCACCAAACACTGGAGTAGAAATTTTATAAATAATTTAATAGTGATAAATTAAAAGAACAATCACTACTTCAAAACTTTGGGGGAAAAAAACCCCCATAGATAGTTAAACGCTCTCATGCCTTCAGCCTTTAATACTTTTTAGAACCTATTTTTGAGAAGATTAAGAAAAATACTTTGAATTCTCTTTTGTAGTTATGGGAATGGGTTGCTACTGAGCATTCTGATGGGAGGGGCTGTGGAAATATGCCAAAATACAGTATATGTTCACTTTTTCTAAAGTAGCGGTCCCCAACCCTAATGGCTTGGCAGCCCAGCAGGTGGGAGAGGGGAATCAGCTCGCTCAAGAGGTGGGCTGGCCTGGGCATGCAGTCATGAGGACCAGTTCCAAATAGGCCACAGCCCAGTTGTGGTCTGCAGCCCAGAATTTGGGGAGCCTTGCTCTAAAACACTGTCAACAGCTGTGCTGAATGAAAATTTAAGGGGATTAAAGGAAGTTGAAGTCCCAAATGTATGATCCAGAACCAGTTTGTGGGAAACTGGCATGTAATATTTCCCAGACAAAGACCGATGAGAATGAAGAGGACAGAACTTGATGATGCCATAGCGAAGTATTTTAACAAACACAAAGCTGCACGTATAGTTTTGATGTTTTAATACCTTGTTGATCTGATTCACAATTAGTATATTTCGTTATCAAAAACTATTCAGAATATATATGACCTATAAGATTCTTCATATTACATAAATCTTTATTTTACACCCTTCCCAAATGCTGTTATATTACAGAAATGTATCAACTGGAGTTCATGGCATGTATTCCATTTCCTTGGCTACACTAAAAAATGTTAGGTTTTTTTGAATTACATGCATAAAATCATTTAAATGATTTTCTATTCTCTTTTACTTATCTCTTGCCAGCTTCAGAAGCAAGGGTAACATTAAGCAACCAACAGCCCTAAGAGTAATTGCTGTTAATATATAATGAAACCACCAATGATTTACAAGAGAAGATAGTTCATCATGCTAAGACTCTTACATAACCTTTTTTTAATACACACTGAAGCTTTGAAATAATTCTAAAAGCTACTTCAGAGGAACTGCATAATGAAGGCTGCTAATTAACACCTTCTAGTTAAAGGCATCATACAGAATACAGATGATAAACCAAAAGAAGGGGGTGGGGAAGGATCCAAGCCTCTTTTTTTGATGAAACCTTGTAATGATTTTACCTTTGAAGACTGATTGTACAATTGCTACATAATGGGATAGATTACAGGCTGATTACCAAATGAGGAACTATCTGTTTTGCTGTAAATGCAGTTAAAGTAGAAGGCATCTACCGATCATTTATCACATAGATTGCCTTTTAAATAAATAGTCCATCTTTTGGTAAATTCACATTTGTCTGCTTATATCATAGGTAAAGGTAAAGGTTCCCCGCACATGCGTGCTAGTCGTTTCCAACTCTAGGGGCCGGTGCTCATCTCCGTTTCAAAGCCGAAGAGCCAGCGCTTGTCCGAGGACCTCTCCGTGGTCATGTGGCCGGCATGACTAGACGCCAAAGGCGCAGGGAACGCTGTTACCTTCCCACCGTAGTGGTCCCTATTTTTCTACTTGAATTTTTACGTGCTTTCGAACTGCTAGGTTGGCAGAAGCTGGGACAAATAACAGGCGCTTACTCTGTTACGCGGCACTCAGGATTCGACCTGCCAAACTGCCGACCTTCTGATCGACAAGCTCAGCGTCCTAACCCACTGAGCCACCGAGTCCCTTATATCAAACACTGAACTATATGTGTGTATATAAATCACAAGAAATTAAATCCTATAGATTTTATTTTATTTATATCCTGACTCTTATTTTTACTAATAACTCAAGGTAGAGAACATATGCAACACACCTCCCTCCTCCTATGTTGCCCACAACAACAATCCTGGGAATGGGCTGGGCTGAGAGAAAGTGACTGGCCCAAGGTCACCCAAGGGACTTCATCTATAAGGTGGGACTTGAACTCACAGTCTCCTCCTTTCTGGCCTCATGCCTTAATGGTCACTAGACAGGGGTAGGAAATCTCAGCTCTTTTATGACTCATGGACTTCAACTCCCAGAATTCCTGAGTCAGCAGGAATTCTGGGAGTTGAAGTCCATGAGTCATAAAAGAGCCAAGGTTGCCTACCCCTGCACTAGACCAATTTCGTGCACCAGCAGGTATTTATAAAGATTCTCAATCATCCAGGTCATGGTTGCCCCAAAGGTGCTTTTTCAAAAGGTAACTGGTCTTTCTTGATGTTTTCCTTGAAAACATTTTGTTTCTCATCCAAGAGAACAGAAGAAGCTTTTTGGATGAGAAGCAAAATGTATTCAAGAAAAAAAATCAAGAAAATCCAGTTGCCTTTTGGGAAAGCAATCTAAAGTTAATCTAAAGAAAAGAAGAAACAGAGAGACTGCCACAAAGAAGAAGGTGTCAAACTATTCTTCAAAGATCAGAGGGCAGGATGAGAAACAATGGATGGAAACTGACCAAATGAGAAACAACCTAGAACTAAAGAGAAACTTCCTGACAGTGAGGACAATTAACCAGTGGAACAGCTTGCCACCAGAAATCATGGGCGCTCCATCACTGGAGATTTTTAAGAGGAGACTAGATATTCACCTGTCTGAGACAGTATAGGTTCTCCTGCTTGAGCAGGGGTCTGGACTAGAAGACCTCCAAGGTCCCTTCCAGGTCTATTCTATTCTAAAGCACCTTTGGGACACCACCAGATGTTTATGCTTTTCTGAAATTTATGATAAATAGTACCACTTGGCCATAAACATTTATTTAAACTGAAAGTGAAGAATTATTTATTTGAACCTTCATGCTGAGCAAGTGATAATAGCCTATGTCAGAGATTGGTTAAGCTTAGGGGTTTTTTAGCTGGGAAAGGAAAGAAAATGCAAATTTCTATCATTATCACCTTTCAAGATCTTACTCCTAATTTAGCCAGGTGGAATAAAAACATTTTAAAGAAGGCATTACAGCTGCATATTATCTGGGGAATCACTGCATATTAATTAGGTAGCACTTTTAATCAATATCCTAAGCTAATGCTTAACAGTTATCATACTTAGTGTTTCATATCACTTTGCTTTAAAAGTACGTTATAAATCTCCTGTGGACTACAATAAAGTATTGCCCTGTTTCCATAATATAAATGATAAGAATTATATTGCTTACATAAATATTAGATAATATCAAATGCACCATTATATTATCACCAGCATCCAGTGGCAAAATAGGAAGGTAACAAAACCAGTTGAACTAATTATACTTTATTGTAAAACTACATTGACATAATCTTGAAAGACTGAAAAAACATACCTCCCCCATCTCCTTTGCAATGCAGGAAACTAGGAAGGATTTTTTCCTAACCTCCTACCCCTCCCTCTGTTCAACAGATGTCTCCATTGTTGAAAGACATTTTTACCGCCAGTGATTCCTTTTTGAAAATATAGTTCATTTCTGCTTGGAGGAGCACTCAGGAATTAAAGGCACATGGTTGTAAATCTGTCTCTCCTTTTCCTTCTCCACCTGGAGCAGGACTGTTCCTAACACTACATCTGAAGTGTCTGTCTGCACCACAAAGGGGTGGGAGGTATGAGGGTGGTAGAGAAAAGGTTGAGAAATAGAGTTGTTTCAACTCATTTGCTGCTTGCTCTTGGATCTACCAGGAGAATCACCAAACTTTTCTTTGGAGCTGGAACAGGAGCAAAACTGGATTTCCTGTAGAAGTTAGCAAAATGAGCCTTGGTGGAGCAGTGGGCTAATGCCTCCTTAAGTAACACCAGCTGCCTGCAATTAGTGCAGGTTCGAGTCCCACCAGGCTCAAGGTTGACTCAGCCTTCCATCCTTCCGAGGTAGGTAAAATGAGGACCCAGATTGTTGGGGGCAATAAGCTGACTTTGTAATAATGCCGCTTGGGGGGGGGGGGGGGCGAAAGCCCTAATAAGCAGGCATATACATATAATGAAGGCTACTGCTAAGCTTGTAAGCCGCCCTGAGTCTTCGGAGAAGGGCGGGATATAAATGGAATTAAAATAAAATAAAAATAAAATAATAAAATCCAGGAAACTATTCACATCTTTCACATTATGGGGTGGGAGAAGAGGAGGATGCCATAACAGAATAGACTAACTCTTTGCTGGATCCATCTGTATGCCTTCTGTGGTGATTCTGTAACCCAAATTGAGGCAGGTCAAATGCACATTTTTCTAGCTTGGAAAAGAAGTTGTTCTCCCATATTTTTTGCAATATATTTGATTGAAACACAGATGACAGAATGATAGAGTTGGAAGGGACCTTGCAAGTCTTCTAGTCCAACTACCTGCTCAAGCAAAAAACCCTATACCATTTCAGACAAATAGTTGTCCAATCTCTTCTTAAAAGTCTTCAGTGTTGGAGCACCAACAATTTCTAGAGGCAAGTTACTCCACTAATTAATTGTTCCAATTATCAGATTTTTTTTCAGTTCTAGGTTGGTTCTCTCCTCGATTAGTTTCCATCATTAGACTTCATTAGACTAGAGCCCAGTTCCTACAACTGTTCTTCTTATGTTTTAGCCTCCAGTCCCCTAATCATCTTTGTTGCTCTTCTCTGTACTCTTTCTAGAATCTCAACATCTTTTTTATATAATAGAAACCAAACCTGTATGCAATATTCCAAGTGTGGTCTTACCAAGGCATTATAAGGTGGTACTAATACTTCACGTGATTTTGATTCTATCCCTCTGTTAATGCAGCCTAGGACTGTGTTGACTGTTTTGGCAGCTGCAGCACACTGCTGGCTCATATTTAAGAAATTGTCTACTAGGACTCCAAGGTCTTCTAGCAATTGCTATTATTGAGCAATGTGGTATATGCAGTACCATGGAGTGAGCCATGTGCAGATCTGTACATTGGAAAAACAAAATAACCACTTCATAAATGCATTGCACGAAATAGGAGAACAAACCCATCAGCACAAGACTCAGCCATTCTTTTGAAGATAACAAAATCCACATTTTGGACAGAGGACCACTGGTTTGAAAGAGGGATCAAAGAGATCATTTTTGTCAAATTTGAACAGCCCTCTCTCAACAGAAGGGAAGGGATACAATATTATCTGTCTCCAGTCTTCAACACAGTCCTTTCAACAGTTCCAAAAAGGCTCCACACCCATTTGTACTACTCAGGTGACCCTGCCAACACAAATAAACCTCCAGATGGCATCAATGATTTTCTAAAAGAATGCAAATGACCAGCTGTTTGCAAGGAGTATAAATCCTTCCATTCCCCCTGTTATGTATTGTTATTAAGGCTTAATGTGTTTGATTTAAATGTGTCTCCAACTGTTTTGGAGGGAAGCTGAAGTTTGGATTTGAGTGGGAAACCAGCTTTTGATTTGATTGGTCACCACCTAGAGGCGCAAGTATAAATTGGTGTCATTCTGTCGGTTGCAGTCAGTCCTCTTTATTCTGCAATAAATTGTGTTGTATTACTGAGGTTAATGCCTCAAAAAAACCCACTACACAATACCCCCCACCATCTAATTAGACAGGAACAAGCTTCTTGGATGAGAAGCGAAACATCTTCAAAGAAAAACAAGAACATCTAATTGCCTTGTGAAAAAGCATCTTTGGGATGTTATTGAGCCAAGTACCATCTATACATCTGATTTTTCTTGCCTACATGTAGAACCTTACTTTTTTCACCATTGAATTTCATTTTGTTCGATAGAGCTGAATATTCACGTCTATTGAGATCCTTCTGGCTCTTAAGCGTATCTTCTGGAGTGTTGGCTATACCTCCAAGCTTGATGTCATCTGCAAATCTGATGAGTTCCCCTCCTCTCCCCTTATCTAAGTCATTTATGAAACTATTGAAGAGTACTGGGCCTAAGACAGAGCCTTGGGATACTCCACTGCATACTTCCCTCTAGGTAGAAGCAGTTCCATTAAGGATTATCTATTGAGTAGTCATGAATGGTACACATGGGGGGGTTCTCTCCTTTCCTTTCAGAATGACTGCTCTTTTCCCTGATTTAGGGGCACAAAAAGTGTTCATGCAGTTTCTGCTGAGTCTGAAGGGTAGACTAATATTTTTTTTTTTATGCTGGCATCCCAAAATTACTTCAGAATGTCTAATGTCTTTGTATATTAATCAAATTTACATAGCCACCCATCTCCCATAATGCGACACTTTGCTAGGATTTAGTTTTCTGGCTTCCAACTGATGTTGAAATTACATGATCAATGGGGAAGTGGGTGTACTATGGCTGCCTTTTTCTCTCCAAACATATTTGCAAATCTGCATATTTTTCTGGTAGTGCCAATCCTCCTTTGTTCTTGGCATGGGGGAGTAAATTTGCACTGCTTGTACGTGATGCTGCTGGCATCTAGGGGAAGGGAATGAGAATATCCCTTGTACTCAACTCACTTCTGGATAGTGCGTCGGAAGTCATTATGTTCCCAAATGATGGGCCTTTGGAAGGAGGCACTTACAAAGAGCTTTATGAACAGTTTGATCTTTGACTGTCAACTGCAAAGGAGCCATTCTCTAAAATTGGCCCTGCTTTTAATGGTTGTTCTTCAATTGCCTCAGCTACCATTTCTAAAGTTTGAGTAGGCAACCCTAGTTTCGGTAATGTTTCTAGATGAAATGAGCAATTGCCTCTTAGTCTACAAGAGCAGAAAGTTCCACTTCTGCCTGGAATCTAAAATAACAATTACACAAGTATTTAATATGTTTGCCTCCTGTTGACTGCCTGAGTTCTACTTAAATGGTAGAGAGCCAACTGAAGTAAAGGTTTGCTTCCAACCCCCCACCCCCAGCTACCTATCTCTTCCCAATCTATGCCTTTTTGTCACCCTGCTGCCCTACACTGCCATCCCAAGTAATCTTTGCGGTCTTCTTGTTCCTGCTGCTGATGAGATGTGCCTGCTCTAGCCCTTTGCATCAAGAAGCTGCTTTGCACTATGCTGCTGAGCCAAGTTGGGGCTGGGTTTCCTAGCATGCCACTGATCAGAGGCTGTTTGTTCTGTATCATGCCAGGAAGCCCATGCCCAACCTGGCCCAGCAATATGATATAAAGGGACTTCTTCATTCCCAAGTCACAATCACATGACCAGGGGGGTGCTGTGATAGCTAGAAGTCCAAGGACCAGTCATAATCATCACTATTCATTCATCACCATTATAACCTTCAATAGTTGCTGAATAAACAGCCATAAGTCAAATATTACTGGTAATGGATTGGTATCTTTAGACAGTTGTTACAAAACGAGCAAGCCGTAATCATGACTCTAGTGCTATTGGCTTAGGCTGGAGGAGACAGTGGAATAATGGGTCAGAGCAGCGTTTCTAAGCAACGTAGACCAGGAGTAAGGCGACACTCACTCACTCAGATTTTTCCCCTTGCAGATGCAGAGGCTGATCACACAATGTTACCTTTAATGCAGTACTTATTCCTTCCCCAAGTGCCCCATTCCTTGCCAAGGCTGAATTATTTAAATTTGCCTTAATCAATTTGGCTAGTAACCTACTGAGGGCAGAATCAACTGTAGTATTTTAAGAAAGGAGAAAGAGCAAAGAAAACTAGAAATGTACATCTCAGTTTCTAGGTATGTCCCTTAGCAGACAGTATTGCACTGTGCTTTTAAAAATGTGTATTTCAGGACTACCTTTTATTCTGCAGACCCAACACCTCTGGGTATCTGTCTCCAAGGCAACACAGAATAATAATAGTGAATGTTGCCATCATAATACACTTCTTTACTAAAGAGCTCCAGCATGGAGAATGATTTATGGATTCATATGACATCCACAGCTTCACCAAAACACCTCTTGCATTTTCACTTTTCAACAGCTTCAAAGAAAATCCTCACTTTACCGGAGTTACAAAAATGAGCTAAGCCAAAAGCACCAGAGGCAAATGAAACCATTAATTAATTCCTAAACTACTCTGACACATTTTTGCTGCCTTCTTTCATTATGGCTGGCACATCTATTATCTTATTCTGAATTGTTGATTTTATGCAAACTAACATATTTTCCATATTCATCAGGAAAAAATCCTTTACTTTATATGCTTTATTTTAGAATATTAATCCCCCCCAAAAGTCTGCAACCCTTTTGTGTATACCTGATGTAGGAGATGACCAGGTGGAACCCGAGGGCGGGGTCAAACATGGCATCAGTTTGAAGTTGTTACATTACCACAATACATCCAAGTCCAGCCTGCCCCCCAAGAATTCTATTGATCCTTATCTAGCACCAATTTGGCTTGTGTATTAGTAGATCAGATTCTTGTGTATAGGTAGCATGAAATAAACTTTTAGTGCTTTGAACTCTACTCTAGTTCCTCGTTTCTCACACCTGGCATTTGATGAAATATTTCACTATCTGTTTTCCACATTGTATGTGAATATGCCTCCCATTCTTTATCTGATTTCAATTCTCTTCTGTCTTTTTGTGATCAATATGTTGTCAGATTCCAACACTTCATTACCACAACAACCCTTGTCATTTCAATTTATTTATCTATTCTGGAACTTGATAGGATGTTTTCACACATAAGATCAAATACCAAGTTGTTTTGCTATTTTCAAATTCTGGCTAATGCTATGTCACAGTATAGGACAAAGATGTACAGTACACATGCATATTAGCAAACCCAAGAATGAGGGTGTGTTCTATAAATACAGTTGTATTTTATCTGAGTAACACTTGCAACAGTTGTGAAAAATAGTAGAACTAAGAGGAAATGTATTCCATCCTGAACCATTAACAGAGAACAAAATGCAATTGGAAGGTTGCCTCCCTTATCTCCTGTATCAAAATGGAAGACTGTTCTGGTTTAACCTATCAGCCAGAAAACAAAGAGATGCAGTGAGTTGTTTCGCCTTTCTCTGCGATTAGAACATTCAGTTTTAGCTATCAGTTGCCATAGGACTGAACAGCTGAAGGGAAGGAGATATGTGGACAATACAAGAGATAAAATATTAAATTTTAAGCAAAACCATAATATAATCATATCCCAAAGTTGTTTTTTCAAAAGGGAACTGGACTTTCAGTTACTTCTTGAAAAAGCACCTTTGGGACAACCATGAACTGGATGACTGAGAATTTCCATAGACATAATAAACTCACTACAAGGGAAGTGGTGGTTCAGTGGGTTAGGACACTGAGCTTATCGATCAGAAGGTCGGCAGTTTGGAAGGTCGAATCCCGAGTGCCGCATAACAGAGTGAGCGCCTGTTACTCGTCCCAGCTTCTGCCAACCTAGCAGTTCGAAGGCACGTAAAAATGCAAGTAGAAAAATAGGGACCACTACGGTGGGAAGGTAACAGCATTCCATGTGCCTTTGGTGTCTAGTCCTGCTGGCCACATGACCACGGAGATGTCCTCGGACAAGTGCTGGCTCTTCAGCTTTGAAATGGAGATGAGCACCGACCCCTAGAGTTGGAAATGACTAGCACGCATGTGCGGGGGAACCTTTACCTTTAATAAAATCACCAAAATATGGAATCAAGGATACATGTTCTACTTTGATATCTAAGGAAGCTAACCATCTAATTACTTCTGGTGTGTCTATTATAAAATCAACCCAGGTGCCTTGAAATTTCCTGAAGAGACATTCTTCACTAATATGTGTTATAGTTTGTTCCAGATCACTGCAATCACATTGCAGGCTCTCAATCTTCATCACTTAATGAGTTTTGCCTTAGTTCTGTCATGGCCTGTATTGTTTCTATTCAGGTGGCTCCATATTTCGTGGGGCAACTCTGTGTGATCTGTTTGATTGTGGTTATTAAAAGTTGCCCACCTTAAATGCCATTCTTGATCTAGATTGTAAGACTGTGATATGTTATCCCAAATTGGTTTTCTAGACTTAAGCCTAGTGAGAGGTAGAGAATCTAACATTTTATGTAGTGTAAGATCTCTAAGAGTCAATGACATGTTTATCTTATTCCAATCTCGGACTATCTGTTGTTGTTGCCTGAAATCAGGAGGGGCAATGTTAGAAAGAATATGGAGCCATGAGAATGGTGTGGTTTTAATGGTTCCAGTTATTATTCTTATTGTGTCATTAAGATGAACATCAGTCTTATTGGTATAATAACTTCTTCCCCACACATGTATGTAATATTTGGCAACAGAGTATATTAATGATTGTGCCACTATACACAGTGCTTTTTCTTGTGCTCGGCAGCTTGTTTCCACGATTTTCCTAATCAAGTTATTCCTGGTTTTCAATTTTTGTCCAATTACTTCAAAATGTTTTCCAAATGTAAGGGATCGGTCAAAGAATATTCTGAGATGGTATGGATGGTATTTGTGTTTTATCCTCTTTCCACAAAAAGATATGTTTAGCTTTTTCTAAAAAAAAAAGGTGCCGGAACTCTCATCTTGGTGGGGTGGGCGGTGCTGCTGCAGTCACAGGTGCGAGGGGTGTTGGCAGCAGGCTCCCACGGGAGCTGGAGCTGGCACGGCTGGTGCTGTGGGAGCAGCAGGGCCCGCTCTATATGGCGAGGCTCTGTGGGGTGGGCAGTGGAGGCAGTGAGGGCCAGGTAGGGCGGCCACTTATGCACACAGGGTGAGGCAACGGTGGCGCAGGTCCAGCACCAGGTAGGCCACCAGACTGGCTGACACAGGTGAGCACAAGGATGGAGTGCACATGGACTCCGCAGAACCCACCTCCCACTCCTTGTCCTCTCTTACTTACCTAGTTGAGATGGTGTAGTTGGGCAGTAGAGAGGGATGCAAAGTTCCTGCCTACTTGCTTTCACTGCAGACAACTAGCCGGTGCAACGTTTGCTAGCCAGGTCTTTTGGTGCACTCAGCCAATAGGCTTTTCAAAGCCAACAGAGGGAGTAGCATAGCTTGTGCAAAAGCTTTTTTGTGTGTGCAAAAAAAGGTGCCGCAATGCCATTCTGAGCATTTTATGAGAAAACAAGCCCTGCTTTTATGTTTTAATCTTATGATTTTAAATATATTTTTTTTCTATTGAAAATTGCCCCAATATGTAGTTCCCATATTCAAAAAAGGGAAAAAAAATAGATCCAGGAAACTACAGACCTATCAGCCTGACCTCAATACCTAGGAAGATTCAGGAAAAGATACAAACAACAAACCAGCGAACATCTTGATGCAAACAAAGTTATCACTAAAAACCGACATGGGTTTGTCAAAAAAAGATCATGCCAGACAAATCTTATTGCATTCTTTGACCAAGTGACAAAACTAATGGACCAGAGGAATGCTGTAGATATAATTTACTTGGACTTCAGTAAGGCATTTGATAAAGTAGATAACAACCTACTACTTGATAAGATAGAAAAATGTGGGTTAGATAGCATCACTACAAGATGGATTCGTAGCTGGCTGACAGGCCGTACTCAGCGTGTGGTCCTCAATGGAACTGCATCTACATGGAAGGAAGTGTGTACAGGGCTCTGTTCTGGGCCCAGTGCTCTTCAACATCTTCATCAACGATTTGGATGAGGGGATAGATGGGGAACTCATCAAATTTGCAGACGACACCAAGCTGGCAGGAATAGCCAATACTCCAGAAGATAGGCTTCAGGAGGATCTGGACAGACTTGAACACTGGGCGCTATCTAACAAAGTGAAATTCAGTTGTGAAAATAGTAAGGTTCTACATTTAGGCAGGAAAAATCAAATCCACAGCTATAGTATAGGTGGTACCTTGCTCAATAGTAGTAACTGTGAGAGAGATCTCAGAGTCCTAGTGGACAATCACTTAAATATGAGCCAGCAGTGTGCTGCAGCTGCCAAAAAAGCCAACACAGTGCTAGGCTGCATTGACAGAGGGATAGAATCAAGATCACGTGAAGTACTAATACCACTTTACAATGCCTTGGTAAGGCCACACCTGGAATACTGCATCCACTACGATGTAAAAAAGAAAGAGTACAGAGAAGAGCAACAAAGATGATTGGGGGACTGGAGGCTAAAACATATAGGGAATGGTTGTTGGAATTGGGTATGTGTAGTTTAATGAAGAGAAGGGTGAGGGGTGACATGATAGCAGTATTCCAATATCTCAGGGGCTGCCACAAAGAAGAGGGAGTCAAGAGTCCAAAGCACCTGAAAGCAGGTGTGGCTAGATGGTTTGATACTCAAGCTGAAGAAAACTGTTCTGTCTTAAAGTAACAGGCCTTCTGGAGATCATTTAACCAGTGGAACAACCTGCCTCCAGAAGCGGTGAATGCTCCAACACTGGAAGTTTTTAAAAAGAGACTGGACAGCCATTTGTCTGAAATGGTATAGGATTTCCTGCATGAGCAGGAGATTGGACTACATGACCTCCAAGGTCCCTTCCAACTTTATTATTATTGTTGTTGTTGATGATGATGTTGTTGTTATTATATATTAAAAAGCTGATACTTCAATGTACTCTAGGAGGCACCACTAATAAATCCTTTCCCATTAAGAATGGCTTGCTACAGGGATCAGTTCTAGCCCCACTTCTATTTAATCTATATACTAGTGATTTACCAGAAACCAGCTCTGAAAAATTTTGCTATGTCGATAATGTGGCAACAGCTATCCAGGAAGTGGAATACATTCTTTTGAGGAAGCGGAATACATTCTTACTAAGGATCTGAGGTCACTAAGCCAATATTATGAGAAGTGGAGGCTATGCCCTCACCCAAATAATAAAGGGGCTAGGATACTGAAACAGAAGTATTACAAATTGGATTTGGAGGATAAGGAAGGTAACCTAAAATCTTCCTGTAAGTTCAAAATTCAGCTATTTCATCACAAGATACCTCCTAATTAACATTTTGATATAGTTGTTTCTGCAAACCAAATCCTTAGGCTCATATCCAAACTAGTCCTGGTTCAATCCTCAATATATGTTTGTGTGTGTGTGTATCTATCCTATAGTATGTCTGTATGGGTGTGTGTGTGTGTGTGTTTGAATTTCTGTATCAGCCATTTTGTGAGCGCTCCTAATACATGGATTCAAAATTCTAAGTATACTCCCATTATAACAAGATTTACTGTGTCACTTTTATACAAATAGATTGTAATAGCAAAATGAATTAAGCTCTTTTACCTTAAAAGGGGACTTGTTGGCATTTATTGTTGAATATAAATTTGGAGCTCTAGACTGAGAAAGAATATCCAGGTAAGCGAGGTATTGTTGAGGAGAATTGGCAAACTTCACTTCTTTTTCCAAATTCCTGTCAGGTGCCTGTTTTGAAATCCTATGTGACACAATCAAGGTAAACAATATTATCTACATGCAATAGATTTTTAAAAAATAAAAAAAATAATTAAAAAAATAACCTAAAACATTTGAAATATATAACCTGTGTTATACATGATTTATATTTTCATGGAAGAAAAAAGAATAGTGGCAGCATTAAAAAGCAGAAAAATGTCGTGGGAAAAAAATCATGATATTAACATTAAATCAATTTAATAAGCATATTTAAAAATAATTAGAATAAGTCTTTAGGCTCAAAGGAAGAAACTATTTTATAAAATAAAAAAAATGACAAAATAATTTGAAGGAACACCTACCAACTGTAAAGCATTTTAGCAGAGTTTCAATCGATGTTGTGAATAAATGTATTTAAGCCCCATTTTTAGGGCTGTTATCAAACTGAACTGCATTTTTTTTTTAAAAAAAAGTTAAATATTCCCTTCTTGTTAGGAAGTTGTTAAGGGTAGCACTCTACACTTCGTGATGATACTTTCTAAGGTAAAGGTAAAGGTTCCCCCGCACATGCATGCTAGTCGTTTCCGACTCTAGGGGCCGGTGCTTATCTCCGTTTCAAAGCCGAAGAGCCAGCGCTTGTCCGAGGACATCTCTGTGGTCATGTGGCCAGCATGACTAGACGCCAAAGGCGCACGGAACGCTGTTACCTTCCCACCGTAGTGGTCCCTATTTTTCTACTTGCATTTTTACGTGCTTTCGAACTGCTAGGTTGGCAGAAGCTGGGACGAGTAACAGGCGCTCACTCTGTTACGCGGCACTCGGGATTTGACCCGCCAAACTGCCGACCTTCTGGTCGACAAGCTCAGCGTCTTAACCCACTGAGCCACCGCGTCCCTATACTTTCTAGGAATGTCTAAAAAGAAAGGGGCTGTGAACATATCTCTCTCTATCTCTCTCTCTGTGTGTGCGTGCGTGTGTGTGTTTGTGTGTGTGTATACACACTCTTTATGATGATACGAGAGAGAGAGAGAGAGAGAGAGAGAGAGAGATTGATTATAGACATTCATGAATAAGCCAAGAATGTTAGATTCAAAAATACACTCCCATATTGGGTTCTACTTCCCCAGCGACTGGCTCATTTGCAAGGATATACAGTAATATTTTTAAAGTACCCAGAAATACTTGTAAATAAATCCAACCATAGGTAAACCAGCCCTATAATGTTTAACCAACATTCAGGGGAAAAAATGTGCCACCTTTAGGTAAACCAATTGTGCAAATTTAAACATACAAAAATATCAAAGGATGGCTTTATGGAAGGAGAGCCTTACAGCAGCCTGTTGTCTTCTTTCCCTGTGTTTCCTCCCTTTGGGCAATCTGAAGAGCACTGCACCACACCCGGATTCCAATTATAAAAATGGAAAAATGCTGAGAGCCCTCAGTGGAGGTGGGCAGGTCTGTTGTGGGGGGGGGGGGTTGTGTTGTGTAGGAGAACAGAAAGGAATTTTTTGCAGCTGAACAGCTGTTAGCTCAATAAGCAATTGATGGTAATGCAAGAGCAGGCTTGGCCTTCACAAAAGCAGCAATAGAAAAGCTGAAATAAGCCAGGCCCCATCTCACCACTCCACTATAACAGCAGCCCAAAAGCTGATAAAGTACCTTTCCTTTCCTGTGAAACTGTAAAATCAATGATTCAACAGTAGCTGGCAACAACAAAAGCCAACCTGAAGGTCGCTAAATTATGGATAAAAAACTGATGTTCACAGAAGTAGCAAAGACTGTTTAAGAGAAAAATATACACAGATATACACATAACTATTGGTAAATATATAGGGCCTATATATTATAGGCTAATACCACGTAGACTTAGGAATAAGTATTAAGGTAGAAGGGACGCGGTGGCCCAGTGGGTTAGGACGCTGAGCTTGTCGATCAGAAGTTTGGCAGGTTGAATCCCGAGTGCCGCATAGCAGAGTGAGCGCCTGTTACTCGTCCCAGCTTCTGCCAACCTAGCAGTTCGAAAGCACGTAAAAATGCAAGTAGAAAAATAGGGACCACTACGGTGGGAAGGTAACAGCGTTCCATGCGCCTTTGGCATCTGGTCATGCTGGCCACATGACCACAGAGACGTCCTCAGACAAACGCTGGCTCTTCGGCTTTGAAATGGAGATGAGCACTGGCCCCTAGAGTTGGAAATGACTAGCACACATGTGCAGGGGAACCTTTACCTTTTTTACCTTTATTAAGGTAACAGTTAAGTCAGTTTGTTAAATTTTATATAATAAAAGCCTTCTGCAGGAAAACGGTAGATAAAAAAAGGCCATTGTGATGCTGGTCTGTATCAATTCACAAAAAAAACCAAACATGCTTTTCTATGAATGGCACAATTTTAATGATATAATAATATGAAGTTGGCTTATCTGCAGATGGACTTATCTGCAAGTATACATAGTGGTATTAAGAAGACATCCAGAATTGGTCTCCCTTGACTCAAATAACATGTGTAGGAATGAAGGGAGATCCACTTGAGGATTTAAAGGCACTGGTATGGAAGCCTGCTTGGCACAAAAAGAAAGCCAGACTTAAAAAGTGGTTTTTTTTAATCTATAACGAAAGAACCTAAAATTTTACTTAATCGTTTAAGGGGAGACTTTAAAAGATATTAATTGATTTAATATTTAGGATTTAGATTTACAAGGGAAATGAAAATTAGTTATTACAATATAGTCTTTAATTATAATACAGAAGTTGGATTGGGACGAGAAATAGAATATATTTGTGAAATATATTTATGAAATAAAATAAGAATGTATCTAACTAAGCAATATGTGTATTTTAGAAATGATAACTGCTATGTAATGAAATAGAGGAAATTTGGGTTCCCCGAAAGCTAAATATTATGGACCTTAAAGGTTAAATTGGAGCATTGTAATTGAAATTAGATAAAATTTAAAAACAGGACATGATAAGTATAAGTAAAAATATATTGATAAATGTTTTAACTGATTGTGTTATAATTAGAAATGTATTAACTTGATTGTGATATAGTAACTAAGGGAAATCGAGAGGGAATTTTTGATGATGTAACCTGTGATATGTACAAAAGATTTTGTTATTGGACTACTGATTACCCAATCACCACATTGCTTCCTAAATATCTGGATGTAAAATTGGAAAATTAATAAAACTTGCTTTTTTAAAAAAAAAGAAGAAGAAGACATTCAGAATGACTCCTCACTGGAATATAAAAATGAGAGGAGCACAATTAGATTTGCAAGATTGTGTTATTAATATCTCAGTTTATATCTTTCTGTTCTGGTCTTCCTATAAAGCATCTTGCTGTAGCCACCTTATTGCAAAACCAAAACAGGTGCATTTACAAATAGATTTCCCTTTCTAAACAGTGTTAATACAAATTGAGCACCTACTTAAGAAGCTCCACTCTATAGCTGATTCCATGATTCACTTGAAGCTATAAATCCATTTCCCTCAGAACATAAATTTCACAAATGAAAACACACATTGCTGTCAGAAAATCACACTGGCCTACAGAGTCAGAATCCCTTCCAAAAACTCAGCACCTATGGCAGTGGCTCTCTTGCAGAAGTCATCTTTTCAACTTTATTTTCCTGTATTTTTTTTTTCAGTCTTTTCAAAAACTCAAATGTCTATCTTCCTGAAGAGTATTTGCTGAGGCAAGAATGAGTCCCACAGACTATGGAAGGAAACAGTGCAATCGTCTATTGCAAGTATATTCCTAAAAAGAGAAATATTATTTCCAAGAAAAATATATACTTCTATGCTTTCTCTAAATAACATTCGGACAGCTAACTATTTATCTTTGTATGAATCTAACCTAGAGGATTTAGATGTTTAGGAAAGTTTTGATTTCCAGAATTGTAATTGAAAGTGAAATAAATTATTATTATTAGTTGTTGAAATACATAAAATATGTTTTATGCTGCGTGTCCCCTCTGGCAAAAAAAAAAATTCATCTGATGGGATGTAAGAGTTGAGCCTTTTCTACAGTGGCATCCACCTCCAGAATATTATTCCTCTGGAAGTGTGGTTAACATACATGGCTTTCTGGAAAACACTTTTTGTTTTCCACCAAGCCTGGGAATCTCCTGGAAATAGGAAGCCCATGTGTTGGCTGTATTATTGGTAAAACAAGTAGTTCCTGTTACAAGCATAGCTGACTCAGGAATTCTGGAAGTTGAAGTCCATGAGTCATAAAAGAAGCAAGGTTGCCTACCCCTGGTTTAGCAATTGTTTGAAATTATAAGAGCACTGAAAAAGTGACTCACAACCAGTCCTCACATTTACAACTATCACAGTATCCCCACAATTACATAATCAAAATTGGGGCACCAAGCAGCTGACATTTATGACAGTTCCACCACTCCAGGGTCACGTAATTGCCATCTGCAATCTTCCCAGCTAGCCTTCCAATAAAATCAGTGGGGAAGCCAAATTCACTTAATAATCACATGATTCATTTAAGCAATGCACTTAACAACCATGGTTAAAAAAAGATAGTAAAATCAAGTGCGGCTTACTTAATAACCAACTTCCTTAGAGAGAGAAGTTCTGGCCCCAACTGTGATCATAAGTTGAGGATTACCTGTATTTTTCCTCTGTAATCTTATTCTTATCCGTGTTTTCTGTTTTAATTGATTTAGAACTATATTTTAATTGTAGATCTCATTGCGCACTACCCGGAATCAACAACCCACAATTTGTGTGAGATGGGCAACCATATAGATGTGCATGAAGATATACCTGGTTGAATCTTCAGGATCTTCAGAGGAGAATGTTTCCAGATGCCACTCATGGGTCTTAGGGAGATTAGAAAGTTCACGAGCAATAATATGCTGTGTATAATCATCACGCCATGTAAAGCCTGCAAAATAAAGTTGCAAAAATACTGATCCAGAAAGTTTTGGCAGACAAAAAGCAGAAGAAAAAAACACACTAATCTTGTACTACCTAAGCAATTAGCACAATGCATTCAATATTGGTAGGCTTTCTTAAAAAATCAATTTCCTACTTGTTTTAGAAGAATAGCGACAGGAATCCTTGCTCCTGCAAATTATTGGGCTAAATGTACTGAAATACTGATGTTTTTAAAATGTTCCCTTCTAAAAAAAGACAATGGGTGTTATGATGAGATTTAAAAAGATTATATTTAAAGGAATTTTAGTATTTCTTGGTCACAGAGGAACTATAAAGCTGCTTTATTGTCTAATGTGGTTACTTTTCTTTAGTTACAGAAAAGAACTGAATAACT
This sequence comes from Daboia siamensis, assembly GCA_024449315.1. Lineage (NCBI taxonomy): Eukaryota > Metazoa > Chordata > Lepidosauria > Squamata > Viperidae > Daboia > Daboia siamensis. The sequence goes on along the minus strand of JAKJMR010018555.1, from coordinate 1,606,948 downwards.
CAGTAACTGAGCTGGAATAAATTTCAAAGCTGAATAGTGAGATATAATTAAAAGTTATTTCTCAGAACTGTATCTCATTAGCTTCAAAATATATTCCCAAATATATCACCATTTTATATGATGTTGTTGGAACAAGCTAATCATATCCAGGCCTGGATTACACTGATCCACTGAAAACTATAACCATAAGCAGAGTCATTTGTCTAGGGATCAATACGTATTTTCTTTACCTTACCTAACTGTTTTAAACAAGGGCAAAGTGTCATTGTGAAAGTAAATTCAGTGCAGTTATGTATTAATTACATCCCTTACTAATCTTATGGTAATTATACTTATAATAATGATGAGATCCCAAGAATAATTACTAGTTTGTAAATGTTATGATTAACATTTTTAGTTCATATAGGATTACCACCTGGAATTATCCATAACGATTTAATATTTTATTTATTTATTTATTTATTTGGATTTATATACCGCCCTCTCCGAAGGGACTCGAGGCGGTGTACAGGGCAATTAAAACACTATAAACAACACATAATGTATAAAAATTAAAATGAAATTAAATCAAATAGCCCTAAACAATAAACACATTCTAAAATTTAATTTTTTTTTTTAAATTTAAGATCTAAAATCCCAGTCCCTCAGTCCAGGCCGGCAAGTTCAAATAGCCAAGTCTTCAGGTCGCAGCAAAACGAGCGAAGGTCGGGAGCCATCCGGAGCTCAACCGGAAGCTGATTCCAGAGGTCAGGTGCGCCCACCAAGAATGCTCTCCCCCTGGGGGCCGCCAATCAATATTCCCTGACCAACGGCACCCTGAGGAGGCCCTCTCTGTGGGAGCACACAGGACGATGGGAAGTTAACGCTGGCAAAAGATGCTCCTGTAAATAACCCGGACCCATGCCATTTAGGGCTTTATAGGTCATCACCAGCACCTTGAATGTCTATATCATATTATTACCAATATTGATATTCAACTTTCTGATCCTTCTTGTACAATAAAATATTAATCACTGATATTGCAACTGCAGTGTTAATACTTTTCGGTCAATTAACTTGAAGAGCAGTTCTATATTTCATAACAATTATTGATGTATTGGCACTAATCAGTTTTAACAGTACTTGAAAAAGAAAATTCAATTCCATAGGATTTATTTCCATTTGATACTATATAACCTGTGAAACAATAAGTCTATAACCAACACACAGTAATATGGCAACAGAGTAATGAATTTTGACAATTTTATATATGCTTATTAACTGTAAATCTAAACAATATTATAACAAATGATGTTTAATTTTAGAATTTCAATGGAAAACAAATACAAATTTAAAAAATGTCATTTTCACTTTTATTTTGCATTGCAGGCATGAGTTTACATTAAATATTTAACCTAAGCTGAAACAGTGAAACAAAGACAAAAGGACAATGAGTTGTGAAACAATCTATTTAGATAGAAAACTATATTTTAGACATTCCTAAAGTAGTATCGAAAGAAAACAATATGTCTTATACAACTTTCTTTGGTTTCTCAGTGATATTATTTTAACACCTGGGCTTTTAAACAATATTCAGTATCTTTTAATTTGGCAAATATGGCATCATTTTCATTTCCAATAGCTCCTTGTCTTTATAGGTAATTTGTCAAAAATTTAAAAATGGTGGTTAATTAATTAAGATCCCAGGGTTTTTGTTTTTATTTCAATATGCACCCTTCCTAGAAAAAAAAGGCAAAAGTATGGGAAGAGTAGATGAAAGGAAGAATTCTGGAAAGTAGGTAAAAAAAAGTATGAAAGAGAACTATTTTTATGTTTGTTATGTGGAGCTTATTTTATCATTGGTCACACTCAGTTTGCTAGTTATACTGGAAATGAGCAAGGCCCATCATATGTGGTATCTTGATTGTGTACTCTAGTGTGGCCTGACATTCCAAATGTGTTTGTAGACCACAAAAGGCGACAACCCCTCAACAATTGTGAAAAGGTTTAGAAAGATTTCTGAGAATAGGAAGAAACCAGCTTTGATCAAATATAATGCCAATCTACAGTTTAAAGATATACAAACTATCCCCACCCACCCCTTCCTTTCCCTCATGAACTATTGAATTCTATTTTTACCTAGCTGTGCAAGTAGTCCTTGAGTTATGACAACCATAGAGCCCATAATTTTCATGACTAAAAATAGTTGCCAAGTGAATTTTGCCCCATTTTACGATCTTTCTTGATACAATTCTTAAGTGATTCACTGCAGATGTTACATTACTAACACGGTTGTTAAGGAAACTGACTGCTTGTCAGAAGGTTGCAAGAGGTTGCAAAAGGTCACCTGAGCTTAGGATATGGCAATCGTCATAAATAAATTCCAGTTGCCAAGCATCCAAATTTGAGGATCACCATGGGAATCCTGCAATAATCATAAGTGTGAAAAATGGTCATATAGTGCCAGAGTCACCTTGAAGCTGCCCAGTGTCACCTGAGGGTGAGATGGGTGGCAAACAAATTTAATAAATAAGTCATTTTTCAGTGCCTTTGTAATTATAAATGTTACTAAATTAATGGTTGTAAGCAGTGGTGGGATTCAAATATGTAAACAACAGGTACTCTGTGTGGATGCCACTTCCAGAAGACAATTCTGGGCCTGGGCAACAAAAAAATTAACTACCGGTTCTGCCAAAGTGGTGTGAACTGCCTGAATCCCACCACTGGTTGTAAGTCAAGGGCTACCTGTAGTTTTTTGTTTGATTTCTAATCAAGTTTGATTTTTATCTTTTGTTCCATCCCAGCATAGGTACTATTACCCTTTACACCAAATGTCTATGGAGATTCTCAGTCATCCAGGTCATGGTTGTTCCAAAGAAGCTTTTTCATGCACCAACTGGACTTCTTGTTTCAATGACTAATTGTCTGTAAGGAGTATAAATCCTTCCATTCCTCACCATCCAGTAAGAGCTGAAGAAGCTTCTTGCGTGAGAAGCGAAACGTCTTCAAAGAAAAACAAGAAGTCCAGTTGCCTCATGAAAAAACATATTTGGGACCTTTGCACCAAAAGAAAAACATCTGAAGATTCATTTTAATTGTTCTTTATTGTAATTTTAATTCCACTATTTTAACCATCCATTTTACTAACTACACACAGAATTAAATATCAATGAAAACTAAGTATAAAATATTTCAAAAACCCTCTTTTATCGTTGCACTTCAAGATGTGTAGTGAGAGTAAGCAGATATTTGAAGGAGTGCTTCATTTTGACAAACCCTTCAAAACTACTTCTCAAAAGAGCACAAACACAGACATGCATAGTTTTAATAACAAAGAATCCATGTTGCTTCACTTCACTCCATCCTTAGCCCCTTCTGACATTTACAAAACATCTCTCTTGTCCTCAAGAAGATAAATGCCTACATAGTACAAAGCATCATTCACAAAGATCTATGAGTAGCATTGAAAAACAATCCACTACGTTCTTTAATTTGTTTGTTTTGAGGAGAAAATTTCAACCCAGGATGCTCAATAAAATAGCTTCCACAGAAGCATTAACACCAAGTAAACACCTAGAATCAAAATTAAGTCTGATAAACAATGGGAATTTTACTTGGCAATTTCCCAACCCTTTGTCTCTACTATCATAGCTAATGTTTTCTACAACTCAATTACATCAATTTAACACATAAGGTTATACAGGACTGCAGTTTTTCCATGTCACTAATTTAGAAATGTTCTGTAAGACACACTACTAGCAATTATGAATCCCTGCTGGAGCTCTGCCTACAGTGTACATTTTCCAACTGAGAATTGCCACCAATGGGCAATGAAAAAACAAGCAGACGCATTAAGGAACCTAGTTAAGACAGTGGTTCTGAAAAGTCATTAATTAAAACAGAGTAATATAGAGAAGTACAAACTGAAATATTCTATGATTAAATAGCAATTATTGAAGGAATAACCAAGATATCTACAACTAAAGAGTTGTATGGAAACTTAGAAACTAAAACTTTGACTACAACAGAATCGTACCAGGCTTCATAAAGCATGCCAAACAGCCTTTAAAAGTGAGTCTTACTAAAACAATTTCATGCTATTTAGGGTGTACAGCAGATGCTGATAATAAAAGGTAAAGGTAAAGGTTCCCCTGCACATGTGTGCTAGTCGTTTCCGACTCTAGGGCCTGGTGCTCATCTCCGTTTCAAAGCCAAAGAGCCAATGCTTGTCCTAGGACGTCTCTGTGGTCATGTGGCCGGCATGACTAGACACCAAAGGCGCAGGGAATGCTGTTACCTTCCCACCGTAGTGGTCCCTATTTTTCTACTTGCATTTTTATGTGCTTTCGAACTGCTAGGTTGGCAAAAGCTGGGACGAGTAACAGGCGCTCGCTCTGCTATGTGGCACTCAGGATTCGACCCGCCAAACTGCCGACCTTCTGATCGACAAGCTCAGCGTCCTAACCCACTGAGCCACCGCATCCCTTATGCTGATAATAGCCACTTCCTTTTCTTCCTCAGTAGAAAGTATCATAGTTTAATGTCATAGCTTCCTCTTCTGTTGAAGAAAAAACTTCACTCCTTTTTTTAAGAGATAGTGAAAGAGAGAAATGATCAGTAGATGGACTTGAAGATGGAGGTTTTTAATTTTTGAGGGGGGGGGGTTGGAGAGAGAAGACATGTGGTACCCATTTTAGCTATTAAAATATGCCCTGTCTGAAAAACAAAAACCTCCCAAGAAAAAACTAGCCTGATTTTTGGTAGTTTGGTTTCCTGGAATCCTCAAAATGTAAAATGCTGTCACAGGCAGGGGAAACACATTGTCAGCAAAGTGAGCTCAGATTTCAAAATGCAGAAGTATATCTGCAAGGAGGGAAAATGGCTGCTTTTCCCAGACCTGAATAGGGTCAACCTATTCTCCAAAGCACCAGAAGACAGGGCAGGAAGCAATGGAAGGAAAATAGTCAAGGAATCAGTGGAATGACTTGCCTCCAGAAGTTTTTGGTGCTCCAACACTGGAGATTTTTAAGAAGAGATAACAGAATAACAGAGTTGGACGGGACCTTGCACACCTTCTAATCTAGTCCAACCCCTTGCTCAGGCAGGAAACCCTATACCATTTCAGACAAATGGTTGTCCATTCTCTTCTTAAAACTTCCAGTGTTGGAGCATTCACAGCTTCTAGAGGCAGGTTGTTCCACTGGTTAATTGTTCTAACTGTCAGGAAGTTTCTCCTTAGTTCTTGGTGCTTCTCTCCTTGATTAGTTTCCATCCGTTGCTTCTTGTCCTGCCTTCAGGTGATTTGGAGAATAGCTTGACTCCCTCCTCTTTGTGGCAGCCCCTGAGATATTGGAAAACTGCTGTCATGTCACCCCTCGTCCTTATCTTCATTAAACTAGACATACCCAATTCCTGCAATCATTTCTTACGTTTGTCTGAAATAGTATACAGTTATCTGTATACTCTAGGTTGGACTAGACCAGTGCTTTTCAATCTTTTCACAGATTTTACCACTTTTAGGATATGGCAATATTCGAGTACCACCAGTCACCTAGCAAGGTGTCAAAAACTTTATGACCAAAAAAAAAGGAAAAAATGTGATAAAGTATAGGTAGTCCTCAGCTTATAACAATTCGCTTAGTGACTGTTAGAACAGCATGAAAAAAAACTACTTATGACCATTTTTCACACTTATGACTGTTGCAGCATCCCCAGGGTCATGTGATTTACATTTGGATGCTTGGCAACTGATTCATATTTATGATGGTTGCAATGTTTCAGGGTCATGTGAACTTTCTGACAGGCAAAGTCAATGGGGAAGCCACATACATTTAATAACCGTGTTACTAAATTAACAACTGCAGCAATCCATTTAACAAATGTGGCAAGAAAAGTCATAAAATGGGACAAAGGTCATTTAATAAATTTTTCACTTAGCAACATAGGTTTTGGGCTCAGTTGTGCTCATAGGTTGAGGACTATCTGTACACCCACTTACCACACTTTTAATGGGAAACTTCTGTCTGTTTCTCTTACATTAATCTTTCCATTGTTCTATCCCCTTCTCTCCCTCTGCTTATCTAACAGAAGCCTCTGCAATTCTCCATCTTTTTCTCCGTTGTCTTTTTTTTCCTCTCCTTCTCCCCGCAAAATCTCCTCCTTTTATATCTTCTCCTCTCTCCCCACTCCTCCTCCTTTTCTCTTCAGTGCAACTCCAGCTGACTCCTCTCCCCCAGGCTGTCTGCTACTCCCAAAGCGCCAATCAACTGGAGCCACACGCCAATCCAGGATGCTCAGCAGAGCCCCGTAAACACCGAACCTCCAGCTGACTCTCCCACAGGCACTGGTACGGCACTGTCGCCACTTCAGCTCATCCCCCACACTTTTACACTTTTTTTACAGTGCTTTTCAACCGTCATATGCGTACCACCTGCCAGGTGTCAAAGTACCACCAAAGTGGTATGCATACCATAAGTTGAAAAGCACTGGACTAGAAGACCACCAAGATCCCTTCCAACTTGGTTATTTTCAAATGCAGAGATTTCCTTGCATGGAATGGGCTGTTTTGCTGGTGAATTAAATGTTTCTTTGCAAAGTACTGGTCAGCCACTTCATTGCTAGGCTGCACGGGTGGCTGGATCAAAAAAGATGCCACTTATGGAATTCTCCCATGTGGCCCAGCAAGAGAGGGCTGCTCTCCTCCCCTTCCCCCACCTCTGCAATGTAAGTGAGTGATTGTGAGGGGGGGGAGCCCAAGTGGTTGTGGGGGCCCTAAGGAAAGGGAAGCAGAGCACAGGGTATCTCAGGGGTGTGGGAAGTCCTGGGACATGCAAGGAAAATGGTCTTGTGCCTGCATTAGGCCCTCCACATTCATTCCTGAGATATCCCATGTGCATTTAATGATCTGCACATTCTTTTAGCAAATGCTTTGGGGAGAGCATGGATGGGGAGTTGTAAATAACATGGTTCATTGAACATTTATCCTGACTTCCAACAGTAATGGCCAGGTTTCATTACTGTCTTTACTCAAGGATTATGTATACATGTTTCAAACACAATCTAGCATGTGAAAAAAGAACACTGTCATCCACATATAACAAGGAACAGTTTTTCCTTGCAATTAATGATGGACAACAGCCATTATTCTGAAGTAATGTAGTCTCCAGATCAATGAGATAGATATTAAATAACACCAGAATAAAACTTTGTGTCATTTCCTTATTCATTGTACTATCATCTGTAATTAAACCTTTTCTATTGCATCTAACTTACATTATACTATCTTGGTACACTGCTTGTATTAAATATGTGAGACAACTATTTAATTGCTTGTAACCTTCAGGGGGATGAAGAGACACTAAATTTTATTTATACTTGCTGAGTTAAAGGTGGGAACTAACTTCTCTATATATATTTCTTTACTTTTTCTGTATTCTATTCTTACTTTTTTCTTTCATCTCTTTTTCTTTGCAGTTTTTATTCTTTCTGTTCTATTCTTTTTCTTTAAATTTAATTTATATTAAATTTTACTATTATAATAAAAATTCTTAAAAAAATTATACACCTACTCACACTTAGAAATAAAAAAAAACCATAAATGTATAATAGCAGGAAACCACCAATCTATGGTAGATCATTAGAAGGAATACAAAAGTCTTATTTTTCCTTCTTATCTGCACAAATTCCTGTTTGCTGCTCTCATGGAAAACAGGGTATCTTGAACAGAAGTGGTAAAGTACTCATTAAGAGGAATCAAAGTGGAATTTGGAATTAGATTTATGACTGAAGCTCTTTAAACATTTGGAACTTGGTCTGAAACAGTTCAAAAACTTATGAAGATCAACTTAGACAATCTGTCAATGCCTTTAAAAAATAGAAAGAAAGTCCCAGCAGAGGCTTCACTTTCTTATGGTCTTGCGGAAGAACAGGGTAAAACAACAGCTAATGACCTTCTTTTACCGGTCTACTATAGAGAGCGTCCTCTCGTATGGTATAGTGGTTTGGTATGCTGGTCTGACAGCCACGGACAGGAAAGTATTACAGAGGGTAGTGAGCACAGCACAAGACATTGTGGGCTGTTCCCTGATACCACTGGATGACATCGCCAGGGCTCGTTGCCTTGGAAGAGTGAGGAAGATTCTCAGGGATGACTCACACCCTGGACGGTATCTCTTTACTCTCCTACCATCCGGTAGGAGATACAGGAATATAGCCAGCCGTACCAACAGGCTGAAAAATAGCTTTTATCCGTGGGCTGTTAGGCTTTTAAATGGGACATAATCTTATGCAGAATTGACTTGGGAGGCCGGTGTGTGGTGTAGTTGGTTCACATGGTGTGGTAGGATGGAGGGTTTGTTGTCACTGTGTGTTGTGGGGAGAGAGCACGGGGGGAGGCTCAGCTAATCTCAATGTACACATGTTGTACTTTGACAATAAAGGTTTATTATTATAAGAAAGCAGTTTTTGTTATCTTCATCTTAACACTACATCTTAAGTGTTGCAAACTCTTTTATTTTTATTTATTTATTAGAGTAAATTTACTCTAAATTTTATATTTTAGAGTAAATTGGTTGAACATAAGTATTTCTATCAGAGCTTGAAGGGTATTTGCAACCGTGGAGTTTTACTTGTAGAATAAAGTAAAAGATTCATCAGTTTTTCAAACAGCATCTTATCCATTAAAAAGACATTTCATCTTAAACAATTAAGCAATTTTGATTCCTCCCCTCCCATAACCTGAGCCAATATGAAATATTAAATAATCAAATATTAAAATTCTATAACTGATGCCTCAGAAATCTAGCAAATTAGCTGCCTGAAAATCAGTTTCTACTTGGCAACAGTAGGTAATAAAGTGGTATGTTTTAATTTTCTCTGCAGTTGCCGTTTAATCTCTTGTTTCTTTGGCTTGCTATTTTATTTTGGTGAGGAAATACTTTAAATCCTCTATGGTGATTCTCCTTACACAATTAAAGTTCCCATGCTATGTGTACTGCAAATTGTTAATTCCCCTGTTAGCTGTCTGCATGCCTGCAGAATTTGGTGTGAGTGGCTTTCATCTTTGTTTTCACAACAAACAAGTCAACATACTGCCATAATTCTCTGCTAGCTACCTTCCCACATTCTTTAGGGAAGCCTTTTTATTTCCAGTCCTTGAATGGAAGCTTAAGAAAACAAACCCAGCAATGATCAAATATGTTAATGAAGGTCTTGTTAAGGGGGCTGGGGTAGGGAAGAAGCAGTTTTCTACATTAGCTATATATACATGCAGTAGAAATACAACTTTCCTGTTTAATTTTTGCAGCTATTAAAATACATTTTTACTATTCCATTAATTTGATATTTTCTGCACAGTAATACTTTCACATAACCATCAGCAAATGAAGTCAAATAATTGTGGTGAAGCTCTTCATCCTTTATTGCAGAGGGAAAATGTTCAGATAATAATGTTTTTGGGGTATACATTCTGTGCTGGGAGGAGGAGGAGGAGGAAAAGGAGGAGGAGGAGTTGGATCTACTACTGGATCTACTTCTACCTACTAAACAGAATGTTGAAGTTCACCAGTTTTCCTAATTCCTATTTTGGTGGAGTTTGATTCACATTGCTGAGTATATGGATCAAAAATTAAGAAATGGGTTCCTGGGGCAACAAAATCGCACATAAAGCTGAAATAAAACTATATGATATTTCAGAACTCAATCGCAACGTTATACCATTATTTTGGTCTCTAAAATACTGCATGTTGTGTACTGGGTTCGTTGCTCGAGAGAAGAGACAAGGCCCTAGAAGCAGCCAATGGCAGCGCTGGAGATGGGTTGTCTGAGGAGCTGGGAGCCGTTAGCCAGCTCGCTGCTTAAGCAACCTTCCATCATTTAAACCCCACGTTGTACACTCAGTAAAACAAGGCCCAATACATTACACTGCGTGTATTTTTTTTTTTTACTATTCACCAACTCTCATCTTATTGCTTTTTTCTGAACCTGTTTTATTATTATGCTAGGTAACATTATCAATGCTGTGACATGAAATGAAGTTGGGTGACTGGTTTTCACAATCATTACATTGTAGGTTGTAAATTACTTCTCTTTTATTTTCTCTTACTACTGGATCTTTCAGTTTGCTTAAGATTATTATTTTTTTGGAAGGATTTTGTAGATTTGTAGCTACAAGGGGTTGTAGTAACCCGCTAGTAGTTCCTGATTCTTTTTTAATAATATAATTATTCCTCCCGACAGTTGGTACTTCACGTTGGAGCAGACAGAACATCAAGAATCCAATCACCCTCTGCTACATTTATTATTTCCTATTGCAAATCTCATATCCTTTTCCTCAAATTTCCCCACCATGTATTTCCTTAATATAAATTACAAAAAAGTAGTTATACCAACACTGAAACACAGTACACATCTCTAAACAGGTGCAGGGGTAATAATTCAATCTTCATGCCCCTTCTGTGCTCTGAGATTGCCACAATGAAGTCAATTAACTTCTGTCAGCAAAGTAGCCTCTGAAGTAGCCAACTATCTTCAAAATGGGACTGAGGCCACTGGCTCATTTTAAACATTATATTAAAATAAATGGAAATTTGGCACAGCTATTTCAAAAATATACAGCTTAAAAACAAAGCCAGATATCTTCAGAGTTGGCATGCCTCAATTACAAAATATATGCATATAATCATATTTATACCACATCCTTGTTAAGACAATGTGAAAAAGGTTCTTTAATGATCTGCAAGTTCTCAGGAACATTTCATGCCACATCATGCATGAGATTTTAGTTGAAAGAAAGGAAATTAGTAGATGCACATTAGTTGTTTTGTAGAAAATGAATACACTAGCATCTACATTAACCAAAGTAAGGATTTAAATTGATTTATTTTCCCACTCTATGAAGAAAATTCCCTAGGATGGCAGATGACCCATAATTTTCTAAAGATTGACTCTTATTTGCCTTGTCCAACAGACAGTGAAGAAGGATGGATCACATTTCACTGTTAAACAACTGCTGGGCATAAGGCTACATTTCTGACAGAACTGGTGATCTGATCACACATGACAAGCCAAATTTCTAGGTTGATAGATTAATGGCAAAACTGATGATCTGGGAATGCAGACCAATTAAATTTCTAAGCAGAGAACTAGGTTAGATAAATGAATGACAGAATTAGTGATTTGGTCACATAAGCAAAGTCAAAGACCAGGTATCTGGACAAGGCAAGACAGAAGAGACAAAAATCATTTATCTGACAACTCACCAAAGAGCCAAGCAAGATTGACAGGTCCAGCTTCCTTGCTATGTGGAATATAAGATACTTGATGAATTATCAAAGGGTACTACCATCTTCTGGATAACGTCCTTGTTACTGGTTTTATATGAGTGTAAGGAGTTTTTCAATAGACCAGTGGTTTCTACCTATCCTTGAGCCAGCAGAAATATTACATAATTTTTTTGTCCTCATATACCAGTCACTGGTGTACCAGCTGCAATATTTCAGTGCAAGAATGTGTAAGCTAGATTGCTTGGGACTACCTTTTCCAGAATACCTTGCCATTCACCATGGTAAACCCAATCCAACATTTGGGGGCATTTGGGGCATGCAGTAGTTAAGCTGCTGGAGTGGAGTGGAGAAACTACAGTAGCAACATTACTAATCGTATGTAGCACTGCAAAGAGAGATGACCATTTTCTTCTTAAACCATATAGCATCATCACCATCAGTCAACTGCTACTTATGCTAATTCTGGTTTTCAAGCAGACGAATTGCTTGGAGACTTGGCAAGTATAAAGGATGAGATCTGACTGAGGGAACCAGACCCTCCTGCTACCCAAAAGAGAACAAGATTGTGCATGGGGACCTAAAGCTAATAGGTGATGGACTGCAACCTCAAACAAATGGTTAGAGAAGCATATCAGATTATACCATATTTTTGGAAAAAAAAAACACCACATCACTTATTCACTTACATAGCAAAACACAACTTTAACAATACCCAGAGTCTTTTAACGTACTGGTAGAGTTGGAAAGGATCTTGGAGGTCATCGAGTCCAACCCCCTGCGCAGGCAGGAAACCATTTCAGACAAATGGCTGTCCAATCATCTTAAAAACTTCCAGTGTTGGAGAATTCACAATTTCTGGAAGCAAGTTGTTCTAAATATTAGAACAAATATTAGGAAATTTCTCCTTAGTTCTAGGTTGTTTCTTTCCTTGATTAGTTTCCATCCATTGCTTCTTATCCTGCCTTCAGATGCTTTGGAGAATAGTTGATACACACACACCTCTTCTTTGAGGCCTCTTAGATATTGGAAGACTACTATCATGTCACCCTAGTCCTTTTTTCATTAAACTAGAGTAGACACACCCTATTCCAGCAACTGTTCTTTATATGTTTTAGCTTCCAGTCCCCTGATCATCTTTGTTGCTCTTCTCTGTACTCTTTCTAGAGTTTCAACATCTTTTTTTTTCATTGTGGTGACCAAAACTGGATTTAATTTTTTAAAAAATTGAACTATGTAGGGAATTCATGAAAAATATATTGTTGTCACTGTCTATGCTGTGGATAGGTGCAAGTGGGCAAAGGTCCAGGCACTTAAAACACAAGAATTCCTGACATACTGAATTATAGTGCTCCTGGCTGCAATTATCTGGTGCCATGGGAACTGCGGGGATTGATCAAGTCCTCCTTCTCAATATTAAATAAAATCCCACTGCTGAACTTGAAAACATTTAAAATTTATCAACATCCCCAAATGTCAAAATGTTGACATTCATTGTTCTGAACATTTGTCAATTATCCTCTAAGCAGGGATTCTGATCTCTTTTACAAATCAAAGAAATAATTGGAAGCAAAAGCAACTATTCTAATCACTGTGGTGGAGAATGCCATCAGCCTTGAGCGGAAAATGCCTTCTGGGTATAATTAGTATCTTTCTAAGGCAGCAGCAGCATAAAATGCAATAAATTGCCAAATATTTTGGACTATAAAGTAAGGAGGATATGTACGCTTTCTTCTTCCAGTAGTAATGCAGTTGTACAATATATATTTTGGAGTGCTTATTTTTACAATCAGCTGTACAATCAACTGTAAGCAGGGCTTTTTTTCTCATAGAACGCTCAGAATGGAGTTCCGGCACCTTTTTTGGATGGAACCTTATAGGGTAGGCAAGGCGGGTTGTATGACATGTGTGAGTTCCAGCACCTTTTTCTTTTACAAAAAAAGCACTGACTGTAAGGTAATAGTTTATCAAAAAATAAGAAATACACTGTTCTGAGCAAATGCACCACTATACTGAGGAACAGTTCAAATAATGTAACCCCATGTTGTTTCCAAAAATAGTATTAATTATACATTTATGCTTGTCTATGATCAAAACAAATTCCTCCTCTTCCCCCAATGAAAGAGAGACTCTAATGTTAGTCCTTTATGCATAACAGTGTACTGGGGATCCAGTAAATGATCACTTCAACACTTCAAGTTGATGTTGACTCTTTTTAACCACATGGATAGGCCTTCTCTGGAATGAAGTAAATGCTCATCAGCAACTAATTATTTTCTTCAGCTTTCTTACTCCAAATAATGCAGAGTACAAATATCTTAGCACCAGGGTACCTGCAGGATTACACGTTGCAATGCAGTGCATAGGCACCAAATGTCACTACAAATAAAGCACCATAGAAGAATATTGATAGATGAGAATAAACATCTGTGCATAGAATTTTAGCAGCATCTGAAATAAAATAATGTCTGCCTATTAATTACCTGGATCCGTACATCAAGAACTCTCCCATCAGATACTTTGAGTGAAAGATGTTCAGTTTTGTATGAATTTTTATTTACTAGTGCTGCCTAAAAACACAAATAAGTTATAGACATTTTGTTTTAAACCCAAAGCAAAAGAAAACTATTTAGAATCAGAATAGAATATAAAGGTTGAGATTAATTATGGAGGTCATATTGTCCAGTCCCTGCCCAAGACTGGAATCCTTTATTAGAGAATACCAAACTTCTGTTTAGCATTTCAATAAAGATGAGGTCACCCTTTTTGAGGGAGTTTTGTTCTATGGCTGAACAGATCTTACTTTTGGGAAATTGAGGTCAGTGGTCTGGCTTCTATTATAAACCAACAGAAAAAGGACTGTTATGCATTTTTGGTTAGAGTTAACCACAAATGCTTTTCAACAACTGCATAGTGCTTTAAAATAAAATTTAAACCAATGGAATTTGTCAGGAAGGATGACATATATACTTCAGAAATAGTGAGTATGAAAAACTGAATCTCAAATATTTAAGAGTAATCCAAGTTTATTGGAGTCTTGAGCAACCTAATATGGTGGGTCATTTTCTATCGTACCCTGTATATTTGTACTCCTCTCTTTCATAAATTAAAAGAAACACTTGCTTATGAAATAAATAAACTAACAGCTCAAACAGCACATTTCAAACCTTAGCTAAGGCATCAACTATTTTATTTCCCTGTCATACTGTCATTGATAACTACAGACTATCACAATCCGGATATCTTTTTCTCCCCTTTGCTTTTGTATGTGCTTTTTTTGCACAATTAATCAATATATAATGAACATTTATATAAAATGTTCAACAAACACAGTTTTTTTCCCCCCTGAGATGGATAAATTGTCTATCTCTTTTCAGCAGGATATTTTCCAATTTACATATCTACTTCAGGTATGGTGTTTAGAGTTTTTGATCCTATGGTTCCCAATGTATTTCAAATATATTCCTAAATCTTGCTGATGTTTCTCACCTGTAAGTAAAAACTGGCTTAAGAGAAACTTATTTTGAGCTAGGAAATAATGCAGAAGAAATGGATTAATAATCTTTGCTTTGCTTTGCCTTTCTTTTCTATTAGCTCTGTTTTGTTTTTGTTTTTTAAAGTAAACTCCTTGATATGTTGCAATTTAAGTTTTAGCAATGCCTTTCAGAAACATCGTTTCTCTTGATATTGTGTGTGTGGTAGAGAAAGTATCCCATGCGGGACAGTCTTTGTTGCAGAACAGCTTTTTTTGCAGCTGAAACATTCCAGACACTTTGAATTACTCCATGTAATAAAAAGAGAGGGACACAGTGGCTCAGTGGGTTGGGACGCTGAGCTTGTCGATGAGAAGGTCGGCAGTTTGGCGGGTCGAATCCCGAGTGCCGTGTAACGGAGTGAGCGCCTGTTACTCGTCCCAGCTTCTGCCAACCAACCTAGCAGTTCGAAAGCACGTAAAAATGCAAGTAGAAAAATAGGGACAACTACAATGGGAAGATAACAGCGTTCCGTGCGCCTTTGGCGTCTAGTCATGCCGGCCACATGACCACGGAGACGTCCTCAGACAAGTGCTGGCTCCTCGGCTTTGAAACGGAGATGAGCACCGGCCCCTAGAGTTGGAAACGACTAGCACGCATGTGCGGGGAAACCTTTACCTTTACCTAATAAAAAGAGCTGGTGGTACAGTGGTAAGAATGCAGTATTGCAGGCTAATTTTGCCAACTGCCAGCAGTTCATTCTCATTAGCTCAAGTTTAACTCAGCCTTTCATCCTTCAGTAAAATGAGGACCCAGATTATTGGGGGCAATTTGCTGACTCTGTAAACTGCTTAGAGAGGGTTGTAAAGCACTGGGAAGCGGTATATAAGTCTAAATGCTATTGCTAATAGCATGTAATGGGAAATAAGGGTTCCTTGGTGTTCTCTGAGCTTGGTTGGTTTCTTGAAGATGTTTCATTAGCCAAACTAAGTAACATCATCAAAACTAGTAAGGAGTGAGGTTTGCTGACAATTTATATTCACTCTGACAAATCAGCCATCAATAGACACATAGACATTAACAACATCTATAGATTATGTGAAAGAGACAATCAACCAGCCCGAAAGAGAAAAAAGACTCCAGCACCTCTCCACCAGCAATCAGCACTCAGATCAGCATAGATTAACTCCAAGGTTAACATCAGACCAACAATCAAGTAAACAATACCCCAATCAAGAAACTGCCAAAGAGCCAACAGTAAACAGCCTAACAAAATAATCCCTAAGACCACCACCTGCCAACATGATAAGAAGGCCAACTGAAAATAAACTGACAGCAAACTGCACTCTTTACTAACACTGATGATGTTATCTAGTTTGGGTAATGAAACATCTGCAAGAAAACGAACAAGCTCAGAGAGCACCAAGGAACAATCCCTCATTTCAAACCTGAGCTACAATTATTCTCCTTTATTGGTAAAAGGAAATGTATACTTGGTCCCTGTTACCTTGATTTCAACCGTCGCTGCAAATAAGTTATTTATTTTTTCCTCAGCTACAAGTTAATTCTGAAAACCCGAAGTTACAAATATTTAGCACAATACTTTTTTTCAAATTCCAAATTAATCTGGGCTAGAGAAAAACCCATACCTGTTTCTACTTTATTCTTTCAGGCCCTAGCTAGTTTCATTATCAGCAACAAATTTTATAAGTCACTGGTGTGTGAATTATATATGCTCTAAGAGCCACCTTAACTTTATCTAAGTGGAAACAGTTAACCCAGGAACAAGAATTTCAGAGTTCTGATTACAAGTATTGATTAGGGGAAAAAAATAAGATTATAATAGCTAGTGGTGTAGTTGCAAACAAGATATGTATGTGTGTTTATGAATGTGTACATACATACAATCTTTGTACAGTCTCTTCCTCCTCATTTTTGGATATCAAGGTGAGGAAATTGCCCTTTTTTGTGAAGGAGGAACAATCTGCTTTAGTCTATTCTTTTGATAACTACTATATCTTTTATCAACCTTGGACCTGACTAACAATTGTGGTGGAATGTAGTCTGGATTTCCAGGAGGGAGGGATTTCTTTCCGGAGATCTAAAGGCAGTGGAGGCTGAAAAGGAAGATGGTTTAAAAATAGCTCCGTCCCTGCTATTCCCATATTATAACTATGGTTATGCAAATTATTGTTTTAATCTGGCAAAATTGATGTTGGGCTCTAGAGTACCTTCTTTTTTGTTCTTCACCTGTAGGCAGAACCTTGCCAGACTAAAGCAACTATTTTTTTAGGCATCTGGAAAGCAGCCCCCCCCCCCCCCCCCAGCTTTGGGAATCCACACAATTCCCACAATAATTCTTTATGGTAGATTATACTGAGAAAGACTGTCTGGCTTAAATTACTCAAAAATTCCCATTTTTCAGAGTGGACTTGAGCCTTTAATTTTAGCTATGTTCAGCTAGTAGGCTCTTTTTTTTTTTTTTTTTGCCAGAACAAGGACTAATAGAACTGCAGAAATATATTCTCATCCCTTTCACAACTTTGCATGAGGCTGCACAGCATTTGGTCTTTGAACTGCACCCAAGGACGAAAACTAGGCTGGATTTAATTTTATTTGCATTTAATTGAAAGTAAATACAGGAAATTGATTTTTCTCCAGCCATATTTTTGAATTATTATCTTTCCTTCTTGTCACATTAAAAATTACAGTTTGTTAAAAAAAAATCCTGAGGGCTTTGAATAAAGAGGGTCACAGGCATGCTACAAAATTCAGGCTGGAGCAGGTGATTTGAGCTTGTTTTGTCTCCTGTGGAAAGATCAAGCAGAAATGGAGGCAAATCCTGATGGCCACATTTTTGCATCTCCATCCCTCATTCCAGAGTAATGATTATTAATGTTATGCTAGCTCAAGATGGAATATAACATCAGCTGTGATTTCATAGCATCCTGTAGCTAAACTGTGTGTGACAGAATAATCAACCTATGAGGCATTTATTCCCTTTTCACAAGAACAGAAAAAAAATGACCTGAATACTGCTAAAATAAAGTGTCCAGAAAGTTATATTTTTACAGAGAATTATAATACAGTTGAATATATTTGACATACAAGTCTAAAACCACAACAGGGAAATTAAAAGCAATATTTCAAATTATCAAGATGGTTCTGTTCTTATTCGTTAATGTTGAACTATTTATTTAATCCAATGTAGTTTGCCAGATATTAAAATGGTACCTTTGCTTAAAAGTGAAACGTGTCTTAGCGATTAACATGTCATGGATTCACTTTCTACACACAACAGATGTTAAGCTAATCCACGTGGAACAAAGCAGAAGTGAAAGCATGCCCTTAATAAAACATCTACTGAATATTTGTATTCACTCCCATGACTAAGTGCTAGTGAATCTTCCTGCATTCCTGCCCACAGTTACGTGTTGAAGCATAACGCTTACTGAGGCAGCTATTCTTGCCAAGGATATATTGCATTAATAAATCTTCCAAACAAGCCCTAGTAAATGTCACTTCTGCTTAAATGTTCAGCAGAAATTGGTGACAAGTGATGCCTTCTTTGCCCTTGTGGAACTCAAGTGTTCAGATGTGAATCCTAATAAAGTTTCTGCCAGAATTAGCCTTCAATAAGTTTTCCCGCAAACTGGTTTGGAATGCTAACAAAACAAAAGGCTTGTAAAATTCAGGCCCCAAAGAAACAGGACTAGGAAACCATTAAATGACCAACATTTGTAGTGTGCAAACTCAACAAATGAACTAGTTCAGTCCCTTACAGCTGCAGTGAAACAAGGATGGCTGTGAAACTTCTTTTTTTAAAAGAAAAAATGTGATGTGGTCTTCATGTATTGTATTTATCTAAATAATCTATAGGGGATCATAAACAGAAGTGAGAACTATATCAGATAACTACAGGGTTGTTGTAACTCAAGAGTGAATTCAGATAACTCTTAAAATGTTGAAAGCATTGTGTTAAAGACTTTATTGTGTACTTAATAAATTTAGTAAAATGACTAGATCCATCTGGTATTAGAATGGCAATGTGTTTCAGTTGAATATGAAGAAATGAAAAATGGTACCAATTTAAAAGGTCCAAGCATAATGTTATTATGACAACATTATAAGCTTTTTTATTTATGAGAAAAGGAGATAAAACATGAACTATAACAACATCAGAGAACAATGTTACAAGGTGAAGAATTTTAAACTCATATCAGTTTTGAAAACAAAAATGAATTTGTTTTTGTAAACTATTTTATGTATGTTAGTTACAAATGAACTTCCTAAATTTACAAGCATACAACACATGGAAGAACTGTGCAAGAAATAAAAAGAGAAAAGAATGAAAGCAAAAATAACTGAAATGCAAGTTCAGAAAGATCCACTCTTTAAAAGTATTAAAAAGAAAAGTAGAGTCGTATTAGTATTTCCTGTTCCCAGTCAGGTCTCAGGGGAGGCTTCAGTTCCTTACATGCCTATTCAGAAATAAATTTCTATTAACAGATTTTCAAGATCAGGGGGTGGGGGCTGGGATGGGATTTAGCACCATTCCCATTTTATCCTATTTTTGTAGTTCTTTTTATTTCTATCTAATAAACATGGATTGATTTACACCTTGCATTAAGCCACAGGGGTTTGTGTGGCTGACTGAATTACACACAAACAATATGCTAAAACTAAGCAAAATACAATGCACAAAGCACAACGAGAAAATCCAAACAAGATGACTGGAGAAAGTACTCTGCCTTATTTCAGGCATGAGCAACAATCTGGCATTTCAGGATTTACTATTTCAAGCCTTAGGGTTAGGGTTCACAAACTTTTAAGCACCCTTTGTACTTTTTGTGTGAGTTGGAAAGAAAGTTTCAAATTCCATCTCCTTGAGTACAGGTTCCCCACAGGGCTGTGTCTTCAGTCCGCTACTATTCACCATGATGACCCATGACTGCTGTGCCAAATCTGCTATGAATCTTATTGTGAAGTATGCAAACAACATGGCAGTGGTGGGTCTTATGCGAGATGTCAGTGAAGATGCTTATAGGGAACAGGTGAAGGCTCTGGCGGACTGGTGCAATAAAAGTAACCTGGTTCTAAATGTTGATAAAACAAAGGAGTTCATTGTAGATGCCAAGGGAACGCAAGATTCGTTTTTCTCACTATGTTCATGTATACATGATCCAAACTAGACTGTTGTTTCTCTGTGTCGTATAATATATGTGGGTATGTACATAATTATGTATGTATGTATGTATGTATGTATGTATGTATGTATGTATGTATTTATTTATTTATTTATTTATTTATTTATTTATGTCATATTTATGAAGTGTACGTTGGAGGTGGTAACCCTTTCAGAACCCAATTCTAGTCCAACAGCCTGCTCAGGCAGGAAACCTTATACCATTTCAGACAAATGGCTGTCCAGTCTCTTCTTAAAAACTTCCAGTGTTGGAGCATTCACAGCTTCTGGAGGCAGGTTGTTCCACTGAGTAATTGTTCTAACTGTCAGGAAATTTCCCGTTAGTTCTAGGTTGCTTCTCTCTTTGGTTAATTTCCATCCGTTGTTTCTTGTCCTGCCTTCAGGTCCTTTGGAGAATATTGAGGGAAGTCAGCTCCCCAGAAAAGAAAATATTAAAAGGGCAGAAAAACATATTTCCTAAAAAGATATTGATGAAATCATGCCCAGTTTTCTTCATAGCCCAGGTCTCCTTCCCGCAAGCAGAAAACCAGTTCTATAGACATGCAAATGTAAACCATCAAGAAGGTTGGAGCTAGAAGCTTAGGAAGACAAAGGCCTAAAATCTACATACTCCAGTCCCAGGAAAGCAGGATATGACCTTTGGACATAATAGGAGTGACCCACAACCATCAAGAATACCAGAAAGGCACATCCAGACTCAGGTCAGAATACATGACACAGGAAATAGCCTTAAACAGGAACAGGAAGCAACTCCAAACAAGAGAGTCCAGAAGGTATAAAACCCACTCCCTACATGTGTTCAGTCCTTTTTCTGCTGGATCCATCTTTCTTTCTGGCTTTCCTCTGCAATAAACGGTAACCTTCTTTCTAAAGCAGTCGCCATGTTGTTTATCCCCAGCTTCGATGGAACCATGATGAAGACTTTTCTTCCAACAATAGCTTGACTCCCTCTTCTTTGTGGCAGCCCCTGAGATACTGGAAAACTGCCATCATGTCACACCCTTGTCCTTCTCTTTATTAGACTAGACAAACCCAATTCCAGCAACTGTTCCTTATATGTTTTAGTCTCCAGTCCCCTGAAAATCTTTGTTGCTCTTCTCTTCACTCTCTTTAGAGTCTCATCTTTTTTACATCATTCTAACCAAAACTGGATGCAGTATTCCAGGTGTGGCCTTACCAAGGCATTGTAAAGTGGTATTAACATTGTTTCCCAGCCTTTAGGATTCAAGGTATGCCAAATACCAGAAATCCAAAACCAACCTGGCTATATATTGTGGCCTTGCGTGCCGTCAACAGTTATTCCCAAGCACCAATAAAAATTGTATTAAGATATTATCGAACAACATTCACACTGATACATTTTTTTAGGTTGGCACTGACAACTATAGCTAAGATTTCATTGCCAATTTGATGGTGGGATTCACATTTTACAACAATCATAGTCTTGATTCATTGGCTGAATAAATTCATTAGGATGAGGTCACATAACACAGTGAGCCCATATGAAACAAACTACATTACGACTTTACATGACATACAGTCCTAATATGAAAAACTGTTACATATAACCAAAGTGGTGGCAAATTCTTTCATCTGTTACCTCTTGATACTATACAACAATTATCATATCAGTATTCCAGGATTCTCATTCTGGGATCAGCACATCAACCTTTTCTTCAAAAAAAAAAAAAAAATAACCAAGGCAACTTCTGAAAACCAAGGTCTCTAATGGAGAAACTCTGAGAAAGGATAGTTATTAAAGGCAATGCAATATTGTGCTTTTATCAGCCACGGTGATAAAAACCCTCTGCTAATTTTTCAACACCGAATTCATATTCAGAAAAATAATTCAAAATATCATCGCTCGACACCATTAAGAAATGGAGGTCAAATCTGCCAAGTTGGGGAAGTAGGAGGGAATGCTTTTAGTGGCCACACAAAAGAGAAAATGGGATCGGATCATTAGAGAGTGCAGTGACATTATTTAAATGTCTTTGTTAATCAGGCTCCTGACAGAAGAAATTATACTTGGAGAATGTGTTCCTCAGAGCCTTCTCAGCATGGGCCAAATCTATTCAATACTCTAAATATGCTGAGTGATAATGAACTTATGGTACACATCTTCATACTAGTTTTCCTTTTTTTCTTTCTGTTTTTGAACTTGACATCATCCCATATAGTAATTTAAGCTTTCAGGTCTTGAAAAGACAGGAGATTCAGTGTAAACGCTAAGCTCCTTTCAAGCTTTATTTTATTTGTAAGAATGGGCAACCTGTAAGCCAAGATCCTTTTGCTTGCTTTTAGAGGCCCCCTCTTGAAAATTTTGAGCTAGGAAACCAAATGAATGCAAAACCTTGAGAAAATAAGTGATCCATTGGGTGGGGTGGACTTTGAAAAAGATTATTGGTTGTCCTCGAGTTACAACCACAACTGAGCCCAAAATTTATGTTGCAAATGAAACATTTATTAATTGGGTTTTGCCCCATTTTATGACTTTTCTTGCCACAGTTGTTAAGTGAATCACTGCACTTGTTAAATTCATAACACAATTGTTAAGTGAATCTGGCTTCCCCATTGACTTTGCTTGTCAGAAGGTTGTAAAAGCTGATGACATGATCCCCAGGACACTGCAACTGTCATAAAGATGAACCAGTTGTCAAACATCTAAATTTTGATAGGGAATGCTGCAACGGTTGTAGGTGTGAAAAACAGTCAAGATCACTTTTTCCAGTGCCATTGTAACTTTGAATGGCCACTAAATGAACTGTTGTAAGTCGAGGACTATCTGTATTCAATTCTGAGAAACAGGAAACTGTGAGAAAGAAACTCAAAATAACCTCATCTTGATTTTGTTAAGTATAAGAGGGGACCATGAAAAACTTGGTTGGGTTTTCAATGTTATGTTATTCTATCAAACTAAAATAAAGAATAGTCCTGACACCACTGCCATATCTATTTCTTGACCTGGATTACCTTGAAAAACTAATGGAAACATGTGAACATGATATTATATGCCCCCAAATAGACATAATATGATTTAAAACAAAGCTTCACAAAATTTTCTTTCAAACTCAGTCAAGCTCATATTTCTTATATGGCCTCACTCATTTTATGGCCCTTGAATACTCCAAAGGTTTACCATCCCTGAACTAAAGAATTTGTAACTCTTATTTTAAAAAATCAAAGTATTCTTAATTTAAAAGAAAATTCAGGATATTAATATTGGTGGAGCCTTGGTGGAGCAGTGGGCTAATGCCTCCTTAAGTAACACCAGCTGCCTGCAATTAGTGCAGGTTCGCATCCCACCAGGCTCAAGGTTGACTCAGCCTTCCATCCTTCCGAGGTAGATAAAATGAGGACCCAGATTGTTGGGGGCAATAAGCTGACTTTGTAATAATGCCACTTGGGGTATGTGTGAAAGCCCTAATAAGCAGGCATATACGTAGAATGAAGGCTACTGCTAAGCTTGTAAGCCACCCTGAGTCTTCGGAGAAGGGTGAGATATAAATGGAATTAAAATAAAATAAATAAATAAATAAATAATTCAATTCCATATTAGAATATAAAAGCTCTGATTCTTCGTTCATCAAATTACAGAAGTATAACATACAAAAGAGTGAAAGCAAATTAAAGGGAAAATCCAATTCAGTCCAGAATGGATTTATATTTTGCATTAATCCTGGTTTGTTTCACCATGTTTAATGATATAAATTACATGGCTTGAGTTCACACAAGATAAGCCCCAAACTGTACATTATAAGCTACAATCCTTGGATATACATAGAACATTAAATACAAATAAAAGAAAATTATATTATGGCTTAATACAATCCACGAGCTCAGCCATTGACTTAAGCAAAACTGCTGGAAACATAGCAGATTTTAGGACCGTTTCTTCAAAAATAGCTCTGTTCTTCGGGAATGTGAGCGCAATGTCATGAAGCAAGCAGAAAAGGATCAGCATTTCTTT
Organism: Daboia siamensis; assembly: GCA_024449315.1. Taxonomy (NCBI): domain Eukaryota; kingdom Metazoa; phylum Chordata; class Lepidosauria; order Squamata; family Viperidae; genus Daboia; species Daboia siamensis. The sequence continues at coordinate 1,583,041 of JAKJMR010018555.1, read as the reverse complement.
GTTAGTGTGATCTTCTTTCCTAGCTCAACATAGCTGAACAAGCCACTGCTGAAACATAGTGTATTGGCTTAAGCATGCTGGAAAGTGATCCCACTCTGCTTTGTAAAGTGCAATCTTGAGCATATTTACCTGGAAAAAGCTCTTGTTTGCAATAGTGGTGAATATCTGTAGCTCGGGTGTAGAATGAGGGTGAAGCTTCATTCTCTGAGCTTGTGGGTTGCTTTCCCAACATTTCATTACCAGTCTGGGTAACATCTTCAACAGGGTTTAGGGCATGTCAGTGTTCTGTTTATAAGGGCTTCAAGTGTGGGTGTGTCAAGTGAGGGTCTTGTGATGGGTCAGGTGTGAATCATCAGTGAGAGGCTTGTGATGGGTCTTGCGATGGGGAGGTTGCATCAGGTCAGGGTCATTGGGAGGTGAACTGCTGATGGTCCTGTTGCCAACAGGACCACAAGTAGCACGATGGTCCAAGGAGAGGTACCGGGGCCCCGGGGCAATTCAGAGTAGGGTTCTGCTCCAGTCGCAGAAGTGTCTGCCATAAGGGAGCTCAAAGGCCCCTCAAACCCAAATTCCAACTTCAGGTTGAACTGCAAGGCATTCCTTGCAGGATGGAGCTGGATATCAGCTCAGCAGTTCAATTATTTCTCTGAATACCTTCAGACAAGTCTGCAGTCGCAGCAAAAGGTGGGTCAAGCTCAGGCCATCCGACATACTCCTTACCGATTTCCAGAATTCACTGGTCACCATCAAGGGTGAGGGTGAGGTCACATTGGCCATCAAGTTCAAGGGATTTTCTGGGGCCCTGGACATGGTGGAGGGCCAGAGAACAAGTCTCATAGGCCTTGATTTGTTTGATGTCCTGGGAATCCAAGTTACAGGGATCAACCAGACACAAGAGTCAAACTTAGCGTCAGTATGTGAGGAGTTCGCGGACGTGTTTGACACTAGCCTGGGTCAGTACAAGGGTCCTCTGATAGCCTTCAAGCTTGATCCTGCCGTAACGCCCATAAGGATCAAGCCCTGCAGAGTGCCATTCGCGCTTAAGCATAAGATCAATGCAGAGCTGGAGAAGCTGGTAAACGAGGGAATCTTACAGCCCGTAGATGGGGGGGAGTGGGACACTCCCATTGTCACGCCACTTAAGGCCAATGGGGAAATCAGAATCTGTGCTGATTATAAATGTACCCTTAACAGAGCCTTGCAGCAGCATGCGTACCTGGTGCGTTATGAGCCACATCCTGGCATCACTGCAAGGGGGTACTGTGTTCACAAAATTAGATTTGGCTCAGGGTTATCAACAGCTACCGGTTGATGAGACCATCACAGCTGTGCAAATAATCGTAACACACAGGAGAGTGTTCAAAGTCAACACCTCCAGTTTGGGGTTAGCGTGGCCCCAGGAATATTCCAGGGAGTAATGGAGCGCACGTTAAAGGGTATTCTGGGGGTTTGCCCCTATTTTGACGATGTGCTCATTGCCGGTGAGTCCACTGAAGTGCTTGCCAGGAGACTGAAGGCCGTCCTCCAACGGTTCCACTCTGCGGGACTTAAACTTAAATGTAAAATTGGGGTCCCTTCTGTTCAGTTCCTGGGTTTCCTCATCGATGCCGATGGCATCCACCCCACCAAATCCAAATGGAGAGCCATTCAGATGGCACCTTCCCCCAAGTCAAAAGGAGAGCTCCAGGCATTCCTGGGCCTCCTGAACTTTTACCATGCATTCGTACCTAACAAGGCCACAATGGCAGAGCCGTAACACTGGCTCTTGGATAAGAACGTTCCATGGAAGTGGACCAAGGTTACAAAAGCAGTTTCAAGGCAGTAAAGGCATTACTTTTCTTCTAATTCAGTGCTCACTCATTTCAATGAGAATTCCCAGTCTGCCTGGCCTGTGATGCATCCCCTTATGGGGTGGAAGCTGTTCTAAGCCATTTGTTGAGAGATGGGACTCAAGTCCCAATTGCATACTACTCATGCACCCTGTCAGCTACTGAGCAAAATTACACTCAAATTGACACAAAGGCTCTGGCCATCGTGGCCTGGGTGAAAAAATTCCACAACTACTTGTATGGCAGGAAATTCACAATATTCACTGATCACAAACCATTATTGGGGTTGTTCACTACTGACAGACAGACCACCCAAATCCTTTCACCTAGAATGCTAAGGTGGTCCATTTTCCTGTCTGCCAATAGCTAAAGGTTGTCATTTAAACCTGGCAAGGACATGGGCCATGCTGATGGCCTAAGCAGGCTACCATTACCACACGTGGAGCCAGATCCGACTCCAGCCTCTCGCATCTTGTCAATCCAAGATTTGCCTGAGTTCCCTCTACATGCAGGGGATGTAGCTGCAGAAACTGCTGCAGACAAAGTCTTGAGCAGGGTTCTGGCATGGGTTCACACAGGGTAGCTAGAAAATAGCTGTGGACCTAAATTCTTATGAGTTTCAGCTCATAAGGGGTACATCCTGTGGAGGGAGCAGGGTCATCATCCCCACTTCATTAAGGCAGCAGGTATTTCAGTCTCTCCATTGTCCAGATGAAGGCATTGGCGCAGAGCTATCTTTGGTGGCCTGGGTTAGATAAGGCTATTGAGGCCCAGGTACACGTGTGTTACACATGTCAACAGTCCAGACCAGAAATGCCACAGGCTCCAGTCCACAGAGGGGAGGAGACTCATACACCGTGGTCAAGGATCCATATTGACTTCGCTGGCCCCTTCCAAAGGCAACTATTTCTGCTAGTGGTTGACAGCTAATCCAAATGGCTGGAAGTAATTCCCACATCAACTATGACTACTGCTAGGACCATCCAGGTGCTTAGAAAGCTTTTTGCAACACATGGGCTGCCAGACGTCATAGTCTTGGACAATGGGGCCCAGTTCACAGCAACAGAGTTCCAGGCCTTCTTGAGGGCAAACCTCATAAGGCATGCCACATCGGCCCCTTTTCACCTTTCCTCTAATGGGCAAGCTGAATGCATGGTGCGCACAACAAAAGAGTCACTGAAGTGCATAGTGACTGGAGATTGGCACCATAGGCTTGCTGATTTCTTGCTGAGCCAGCATACTACACCTTGCACAGCAACCGGGAAGAGCTCAGCAGAGCTTTGCTGGGGAAAAAGACTAATTACAAAACTGGACAGGCTGCACCCTGACAGGGTGGCAGCAGACACCTCGCTCCCAAAAGCTCCAAGGGGGTTGCAAATGGGTGAGGGGGTGTAGGCCTGGAATTATGGGCATGGGAACTTGTGGGTGCCGGATAAAATTGTCAAAACTACCTGCCCCCTCTCCTACGAGGTGGCTATGGATGGGGGGAGAATCGTCCACCACCATATTCATTAGCTGTGTAAGTTGCCTGGATCTCCCAGGCGTTCTTCAAGGTCGCGCAGACCACCACCATATTTGCAAGATTTTGTGCTTAAGTGATTTGTAGAATGTGTGTACATTCTAGGGGGGAGGGGTATAATGTATTGGGGTTTTTCCTGTTGTAAAGTTCATGTGTCTGTGATTGCTGCTAATGGTTGCCTGTGTAACAGCTTGGAGGTTTTAGCCAGACTTAGAGTCTCCTGCTCGGCCATTGGCTGATTTATGCAGAACTATATTACTTTAAATCTATTGGCTGCCACCTAGTGGCCAACCAGATAAATAGCACTGCAGACGTATGCGCACTTCACTTCTGTTCCAGCAGCTCAATAAAGCATGTTCCTGTTTTCACCTACTCGTCTCGCCTCGTGCTTCGAACCAACGCAATACATAACAGTAACTCTGAGGTTTTTCAGACAACAAAGTTCTCCCCTTCTGGACCTCAGTGTTCCACCATACTGATACAGCTTCATTTTTACTGATTCTGCAATGCATTGTAAACTAAGAAATAAAGAATCAAAGCATCCACTATGAGATGTCGCATTCTTACAAAACAGAAATCCATTCTTTATCTCCATTGCTAAGGAAAATAATTTGCTTTATTGGTTCCACTTTGTTATTTTAGGCTTTGTGTGTTGATCAACAGTGATTCTTATGGAGATTAGCTGAAAAAGAATCAAGCTACTTTTCCTCTTGAAATATCTTAAGTTCAAGAGCTAGGATACACAAAGAGGCAAGAGTTCCTGCAAATATGATAATGGAGTTTCAGAAAACTGCAGCATTTAAAAAATAGTCACTTTTCCCTGGGTGAGCAAGAAATAAATACACTTAGCTCACAAATGCTGCCAAATCTATGGATCCTAGAGACCCAGAGCAATCCAGCATTTTCACAAAATTATATATTAACTATACATTCTTTGCATTTTTTTTGCCATATCTTACCATGCCATACCAGAGCAGCTGAATGTATTATGCAAAAGCACACCAAAAATAATGATAAAATAGAACAATAAATTATCTGCCAAAGCCAACTCTAACTTCCAGGTAGGAGCTAAAACAAGGAAGCTCAAACTGGGAAAGCTGAGCAATGTTTTCAGGGCAGGAGAAAGTTTTAGCAGATTAAAGTAGGACAATAAACAATGAAATCCTATTCCCCCATCCCAGCCTGATTTTCTGACTTGCTTGTATTTTTGCCATTTCATTTTTTTTCCTTCCAAGACTGATTTCTCTGTAGAAATGATGTAGCACAGAATTAGAGGCCATTTGCTACTCAATGCCTGTGTGGCCCGGTGACATGTTGACAGGTGCTGTACATAATTTGATGTGTATGCGGGAAAGACACAATAAATATAAGCTGAAAAGGTCATGTCTCACCCAAGTATCTTTGGCTGTTCAGGCCACATCACCCTTAAAATGTCACTTGGAAAGAGAACTAGTACACAGACACTCTCTTGATTCCTGAAGAACAGAGTTTCAGGGAAATAGTTTAATGTCTTGTTAAGGATTTCTGCTAGGAAAGAATTGTTGTTTTGTTATGCAGGCACCCAAAGGGGCAGTCATCTTGCTGTGAGGAAGATACTAGCTCTGACTATTTTGTTTGAAATAAAGATATCTAGGAAACATGCAATTGTTTTTGTTCTCTTCCAAAGAATTATATATATAAAAAAAAATGATTACCAGAAAGGTGTCATAATTCAGCTGCTTAAACTACATTTCATACTTTTTAAGATCAATATTATTGTAATGTATTGGGCTTTGTCTTGCTTGGAATATCACGTGGGGTTAATTGCTGGAAGGTTGCTTAAGCAGGGAAGCTGGCTAATGGCTCCCAGCTCCTCAGACAACCCATCTCCAGTGCCACCATTGGCTGCCTCTAGGACAGCAATAGGTTGCTTCAAACCTATTGGCCGCCGCCTAGAGGCCAGGGTATAAATTGCTGCATTCGCAGCCCTGTTTCTCAGTTCAGTTCCTGCAACCAAATAAACAATTATCTTTGCTGAACTCACTCGCCTCATCTCGTCAATCAATGCAATGAACCCAGTATCTAACACTGGCTGGGATGGGATCCTGCTCCTCCAGCTGAGCTGAAGAGTCACTAGGGAAGAGGCTGAACTTGCCTGGCAGGAAAAGCAATCCCCCCCCCCCTACAGTCAGTCTAGCACAGCCACGCTAGACTGACTGTAGGGGGACACGCTCCCAGAGGACCAGTCCCTGGGCAACAGAGGAGCAGGACAAGAAGACAACGAGACCCAGCTGTGAAGACCAGCAGAAATGGCAAAGGTCAGAAAGCTGGAAGAATTTGACATAGCTCACCCAGAAAGATGTTCTTTGTATCTATCCAGGGTCGAGAACTATCTATGCGTGAATCAAGTTGCTGAGGACGGCCTGAAGGCCACCATGCTCCTGTGTGTGTGCGGCCCAGCCACGTTCGACATTGCGGAGAACTTGTTCACGCCAATGCCATTGGAGTCCGTAACGTTCACAGACTTGAAGAAAAGGCTCGGAGACCACTTCCAGCCCAAGCTATCGGTAATCACTTGGCACCATGCATTCAAACAGAGAGTTCAGCAACCAGGTGAAACAGCATCTGAATTCATCGCAGCATTGAGGCAGGCCGCACGCCTGTGCCAGTTCTCCAATGTTGAGGAGAGGCTACGAGACTGGCTTGTCTGCGGTCTCCAGAATTGAGAGTTAGAGCAAAAACTCTTTGCCAAAGTTTACAGATGCGCCGAAAGAGATCATGGCGGATGAAGCCGCTGGCGGGGCTGTACGAGCCATACAGCCCACCAAAACAGCACAGCAGGAGGAAGCCATCCACCACGAGGATGCCGAACACACAGAAGTTGACAAGCTACAAAGACACAATGACCAACGGCATCACAGCAACAAGCAACAAGGGGTGACTTACAAGGCAGATCCCTTCCTTAGGTGCCCAGGGTGTGGCGGCCACCACCTACACATGGACTGTAGGTTCCGCACAGCCACATGCCAGGCCTGTGGAAAGACTGGCCACATCGTGCCCATCTGCAGAGGTTGTCAGAGGGACCAGACATCGAATTGCCAGTCAGACATCCTGACTAGGACAGGTACCAGGGCCCCAGGACAGTATAGCGTAGGGTGTTGCTCCAGCCGCAGAAGCATTTGCCGTACGGGAGCTTGCTGCCCTAGTAAGCCAAAGTTTAGACTTCAGGTAGAGCTGCAAGGGGTCCCGTGCAAGATGGAGTTAGACACAGGCTTAGCCATATCCATTATTTCACTTGAAACATTTAATTTCATTTGCAAACGCAGCAAAAGATGGGCCAAGCTGAGGCCATCTGACATACTGATTTTCAGAATGCCAGAGTTGCAGTCAAGGGCAAGGGCACACTAGCCATTAAATTTAAGGGGTTTTCTGGATGTTGTCGTAGTAGGGGGTCAGCGAACGAGCCTGATTGGGCTCGACTGATTTGATGCACTAGACATCCAAGTAACTGGGGTCAACTGGACGCAAGTCGTGAGTCTAGCAACAGTATGCGAGGAATTCACAGATGTGTTTGACTCAGCCCTGGGGACATACATGGGCCCGCCAATAACATTTAAACTAGATCCTACTGTAATGCCAGTCAGGATTAAACCCTGTAGAGTGCCATTTGCTCTTAAACACAAGATAGACGCTGAGTTAGATAAACTTGTAGAACTGGGAGTACTGCAGCCAGTAGATGGGGGTGAATGGGAGACCCCAATCATAATGCCACTAAAAGCCAACAGAGAGGTTAGAATCTGTGCCAATTACAAATGCATAATCAATCATGCACTCAAAACAGCACGCATATCTGGTACCAATAGTAAGCCACATCCTGGTGTCCTTGCAAGGAGGTACAATTTTTGCAAAATTAGATTTGGCTCAGGCCTACCAACAGCTTCCTGTTGATGAGGCCACAGCCATGGCAAAGACAATTGTAACCCACAGGAGGGCATTTAAAGTAAAATGCCTGCAATTCAGGGTCAGCGTAGCCCCTAGCATTTTTCAAGGCATTATGGAGCGAACGCTCAAGGGCATCCTGGGGGTTTGCCCCTATTTTGATGACATGCTCATCACTAGTGAGTCTACCAAGATACTAGCAAGGAGGCTCAGAGCCCTCTTTCAAAGGCTGCGTGAAGCAGACCTCAAGCTTAAAAAGAATAAGAGTAGTATTGGAGTCCCCTCAACTGAGTTCTTGGGGTTCCATATAGATGCCGACGGCATCCACCCTGCTGAGTCAAAGGTTAAAGCCGTTCAGATGGCACCCAGCCCCAAAATGAAGGGACAGCTTCAAGCATTCCTAGGTCTCCTAAATTTTTACCATATGTTCCTTCCTAACAAGGCCACAGTGGCAGAGCCATTACACTGGCTCTTGGACAAGCATACTGCATGGAAGTGGACTAGTGTTCATGAAAAAAGTTTTCAGGAATTGAAGGCTCTACTGTCTGTTAGTTTCACAATCACTCATTTCAAGGAATCAATGCCGGTATGCCTAACATGTGACGTGTCCCTATATGGGGTGGGGGCTGTCCTAAGTCACTTGGAGACAGATGGAACTCAAGTTCTGATTGCTTTTTATTCCAGGACACTGTCCTCCACAGAGTGTAATTATGCACAAATTGATAAGGAGGCATTGTTCATAGTAGCTGGAGTAAAAAAATTCCATGACTACTTGTATGGCAGGGACTTCACAGTCTTCACAGACCATAAACTGTTATTTGGGTTATTCATTACAGACACACAGACACCCCACATCTTATCCCCCAGAATGCTAAGATGGTCCATTTTTTTATCGGCTTACAGCTTTAAGCTAATTCACAAACCTGGTAGGGATATGGGCCATGCAGATGGCCTGAGCAGGCTTCCACTGCCTCAAATCGAGCCAGATCTGCCCCCAGCAGCCCGCATTTTGTCCATTCAGACTTGCCGGAGTTTCCCCTCCACACGGGGGACATAGCCACATAAACGGCAGCAGACAAGACTCTAAGCAGAGTGCTATCTTGGGTCTACACAGGGTGGCTAGAGAAAAGCCCAGGTCCTGAGTTTCAGAGCTACTTCACAAGGAGACATGAGTTCTCAGCTCATAAGGGTTGTATTCTTTGGGGGAACAGGGTCATTGTTCCCACCTCATTAAGGGACAGGATATTGCAATTGCTTCATGAAGGTCATCTAAGTATTGTTCACATGAAAGCTTTGGCACGAAGCTATTTATGGTGGCCAGGATTAGATAAAGCCATCAAGGCTCAAGTTCATGGGTGTTACAAATGCCAGCAATCTAGGCCTGAAATGCCGCACGCGCCAGTCCACAGGTGGAAGGAGACACATACACCCTGGTCGAGGATTCATATAGACTTTGCTGGGCCTTTCCAGGGACAGCTCTTTCTTATAGTGGTCGACAGCCACTCTAAATGGCTGGAAGTTATTCCAATCGCAAATATGACTACTGCTGGGACCATCCAGATGCTTAGGAAACTCTTTGCAACGCATGGGCTACCGGACATCGTAGTGTCCGATAACGGGGCCCAATTTACTGCGGCTGAATTTCAGGCTTCTCTGAGGGCAAACCTCATTAGGCATGCGACATCAGCTCCATTTCACCCATCTAGTAATGGTCAAGCCGAATGAATGGTACACACCATGAAATAATCATTGAAACGCATAGTGACCAGAGACTGGCACCACAGACTGGCCAACTTTTTGTTTTGCCAACATTCCACGCCATGCACGGCAACAGGCAAAAGCCCAGCAGAGCTGCACTGGGGGAGGCAACTAATCACAAAATTGGACAGGTTGCACCCAGACCGGGTGGCAGCTGAGGCCCGGAACTATGGGCATGGGAACTTGAGGGTGCCAGGGAAAATCACCAAAACATTGGGCCCTCTCTCATATGAAGTGGGCCTAGAGGGTGGGCGAGTCATTCATCACTATATCGATCAGCTTAGAAAGCGTTTTCCAGAATGGCCATAAAGCAAGGACTTTGTTGCAGGTCCCAGTCACGGACCACAAACCAGCAGTCAGGCCGATCAATCCATATGCTCTGAGGTCCAAAGCAGTCAGAGCAATGGGGATGTTTGTATACTACTTCTGTATCGCTGTAAAACTTCTAATTGCTGTAATCATTCCCTTTGTTGTTATAATGTGTGTACATTCTAGGGGAGAGGGGTGTAATGTATTGGGCTTTGTCTTGCTTGGAATATCATGTGGGGTTAATTGCTGGAAGGTTGCTTAAGCAGGGAAGCTGGCTAATGGCTCCCGGCTCCTCAGAAAACCCATCTCCAGCACCACCATTGGCTGCTTCTAGGGTGGCAATAAGTTGCTTCAAACCTATTGGCCGCCACCTAAAGGCCAGGGTATAAATTGCTGCATTCGCAGCCCTGTTTCTCAGCTCAGTTCCTGCAAGCAAATAAACAATGATCTTTGCTGAACTCACTCACCTCATCTCGTCAATCATTGCAACAAACCCAGTATCTAACAATTATATTTTCCATTAGCATAACAGGAGAGCACTCATATACCAAATATGAAAAGAAGGTTACAGGTTAAAGAATCCTAAAAGAGTACTACAACTCCATATATTGTTTACTCAACCCAATCATGCATGTAAACATTTGATTGCTTAGTACATGGAGCTGCGGCCGGGAACAACGCCTAGAATGCTGACGCGGTGGAGGAACTGTGGTGGTAATTGGAGTGGCCAACCATTGACAGACAGGAGTTTACCATTCTATGGCCTATCCAGTTTTTTGCCCCGGATATACATCTGCCTGCTTGACAAACTCTCCTGCCTGCCTCCCTCTCCCCATAGGACTCAGATGGGTTTGGGTACAAGCCATGGTGAGAGAGTGGTTTGGACTTACATCTGCAGCCCCATAGAGGTGAGAGCTCTATGGGGTATGCCCTACCCAAAGTGTATATTTTGGACCACCCCCGGGAACAGAGTTGCGACCCGTCATGAGAGGATGGGGGTCGGCCTGTTCTAGGGGTTCACCCAGCTCGAGTGGCAGCAAAGCTGGGTGATGGTCTAAATACCCACTTACCCTCTGATTAATCCTCCTAACTGATCATGGGACTGCCTCTCCTGGATTTTCTTGGACATATGCACTTTTGTTATACCAGCACGGACTTGTTCGCCCTCAGGGGTGCCCCCCTCTCCTGGGTGCGACCCGCCTTTCTTTCTAACCCTAACCTCGATGAAGGGCCCGATTGTTGGGACCCTGAGAGATGGCTGGGCAGGGGCAGGGGCCTTCAGCATAAATTTAATAAGAGGCCCCTGGTCAATTTTTTAGTAAAATTTTTTGTGGGGTTAGGGAGTGTGTCATGGTTGTTTGGAAATGGGGGGTGGTCCATCAACCGTTGTTCAGGCCAGGTCCGGGTTTGATCGCGGGGGGAGAGAGCGGGGATCGGTCGCCCCAGGGGCTCTGGAGCGGGTCGTGGGATTACCTATTCCCACGACGTTGGGGAATGGTAGCAGGTGTATGAACAGAGGGCCGCATCGATATCGGGGAGGGCATCTCCGCTATTTACAAGCAGTGAGGAACTCCGACCCTCTGTTTCTTCCCCGAGGTCCTGGGAGCAAGGATGTGCAGCCGCCTGAGCTCCGGCTGGTGTACCTTAATGCCAGGTCCATCACTAATAAGGCTCCCCTTGTCCGGGATTTAATTGAGGGTGAGCATGCGGACCTGGCCTGCATCACAGAGACTTGGTTGGGCCCAGAGGGTGGTGTTCCTTTGGTTGATCTTTGCCCACCAGGTTTCCGGGTGCTACACCAGCCTCGGGCTCAAGGTAGGGGTGGGGGAGTGGCGGTAGCTATTAGGGAGACCTTGTGTCCGCGGGAGACCACCGTCCCTCAGATAGTCGGGTGTGAGTCTCTCTTTTTGAGATGTGGTCCTGGGGCGCAGTTGGGCTTGCTGCTGGTGTATCTTTCGCCTAATCGCGCAGCAGCAGCCCTGCCTGAGCTGCTCGATATCCTCTCAGGTTTGGTGGTTGAGTTCCCCAAACTTATAGTTTTGGGGGACTTCAATCTATCATCTCTGGGAGGATCATCTGAGTTAGCTCGGGAGTTCATGGCTTCCATGACGGCCATGGACCTGACGCAAGTAATTCTTGGACTGACTCATGAGGGAGGCCACACCCTTGACTTGGTTTTTTTATCTGGACGGTGGTTAGATGATCTTGGTGGGGGCTCCCCAATTGTTATGCCCCTGTCATGGACCGATCATCATCTCCTGCGGCTGGTCTTCCGTTTTGCCACCCCCCGCCGTGGGTGTATGGAGCCAACTAGATGGTACCGCCCCAGGCGCTTAATGGATCCTGATAGGTTCCAGGCAGCGCTGGGGTCCCCACCTGCCTCCGTAGCTCACAACTCGGCGGATGCCTTAGTGGAAGCCTGGGAAAGGGCAGCCACTGAGGCACTTGACCGAGTTGTACCCTTGCGGCCCCTGACCCGGTGCAGATCCCAGCGAGCCCCATGGTTTTCCGTGGAGCTGCGGGAGATGAAGCGTCGGAGACGGGGCCTAGAGAGCTGTTGGAGGTCCACCCGATCCGAATCCGACCAATTGCGATTAAGAACCTTTATTAGGTCTTATTTCGCTGCGATAAGGGCGGCAAGGTCTAATTACTTCTCCGCCCTTATCGCATCCGCAGATAACCGCCCGGCCGCCCTGTTTAGGGTGACCCACTCCCTCCTTAATCAGGAGGTGAGGGAGGAACCCTTGCAGGGTCGTGCCGAGGAGTTTAGTCAACATCTGACGGACAAAATCGCTCGGATTCGGACCGGTCTGGACTCCAACTGGGCAGAGTCTGACGATCAGGACACGGGCAGTCTTGTCGATGTTATCTGGGAGGAGTTTGATTCTGTGACCCCTGAGGAAGTGGACAGGATTATGGGGAGGTTGAGTTCCACCACATGTTTATTGGACCCGTGCCCTTCCTGGCTGGTTTATGCAGCTCGGGAAGGGACACGAGGCTGGTTCCAGGCTGTTATATCTGCCTCTTTGAGTGAGGGTAGTTTCCCCGCCGTCTTGAAGGAGGCGGTGGTGAGACCCCTCCTCAAGAAGCCTGTCCTGGACCCAGCTGTGTTAAACAATTTTCATCCGGTCTCCAACCTTCGCTTTCTTGCGAAGGTTGTTGAGAATGTGGTGGCGCATCAGCTCCCTCTGGTCCTGGATGAAGCGGATTATCTAGACCCGAACCAATCGGGTTTCAGGCCCGGGTACAGCACGGAGACGGCATTGGTCGCTCTGGTGAATGATCTCTGGAGGGCTCGGGACAGGGGATATTCCTCTGTTCTAGTCCTATTAGACCTCTCAGCGGCTTTCAATACGATCGACCATGGTATCCTGCTGCGGCGTCTCAGGGGATTGGGAGTGGGAGGCACGGTTCTCCAGTGGTTCTCCTCCTTTCTCCTGGGACGCTCGCAGTCGGTGTTGGCAGGGGGGCAGAGGTCGACCTCGAGATCTCTCGTTTGTGGAGTTCCTCAGGGGTCGGTCCTCTCGCCTCTCCTGTTCAACATCTACATGAAACCGCTGGGTGAGATCATTCGTGGTTTTGGAGTTGGGTATCATCAGTATGCGGATGATACCCAGCTTTTCATTTCGACCCCAAACCACCCCAGTGATGCCCTCGACGTGATGTCCCGTTGCCTGGAAGCGGTCTGGGTCTGGATGGGGAGGAACAGACTTCAACTCAACCCTGACAAGACTGAGTGGCTGTGCATACCGGCATCCCGGGATATTCAGGATATTCCATCTCTTTCTATGGGGGGTGAGCTATTACCCCCCCGTAGATAGGGCTCGCAACTTGGGGGTCCTCCTAGATTCGCGGCTCACTTTGGATGATCATATAGTGGCGGTGACTAGGGGGGCCTTTGCCCAGGTTCGCCTGGTGCGCCAGTTGCGGCCCTATCTAGACCGGGATGCCCTGTGCACGGTCACTCATGCGCTCGTGACCTCTCGTCTAGACTACTGCAACGCTCTCTACATGGGGCTTCCCTTGAAGACCACTCGGAGGCTCCAGCTGGTACAGAATGCAGCCGCGAGAGTTGTCTTGGGAGTTTCCCGATACTCCCATGTTACACCTCTGCTCCGCGAGCTGCATTGGCTACCAGTTGTCTTCCGAGTGAGGTTCAAGGTGTTGGTGATGGTTTTTAAGGCCCTACATGGCATGGGTCCAGAGTACCTCGGGGATCACCTGCTGCCGGCGTCAACTTCCCTCCGCCCAGTGCGTTCCCACAGAGAGGGCCTCCTCAGGGTGCCGCCGGTCAGAGAATGTAGGCTGGTGGCCCCCAGGGGGAGGGCCTTCTCTGTGGGTGCCCCGGTTTTATGGAATGAGTTACCGGTTGAGCTCCGGACGGCGCCTGATCTTCGCTCCTTCCGACGCGATCTGAAGACCTTTCTATTTGAACAAGCCGGCCTGGCCTGATGGGGGATGGGTTGGGATTTTTACCGAGGTTTTTTAAATTATTATATATTGTTTTAGTTGGGCTCTATTTAATTCTTTTTAACTTTTATATTTTGTATTTATGTATGCCCTGTTCACCACCCTGAGTCCTTTGGGAGAAGGGCGGTATATAAATATAATAAAACTAAAACTAAACTAAACTAATATTTAATCTAATTATTGCTTAATCTAATCCTAAAATGATTTTAAATGTCATGTGCCAAGGTCTTCAGCTTTATGGATTATCCTGAAATAGTGCCTTGCAAAGAATGTTATGCTAAAGGCCTGTGAAATTATCACCTCACATTGTTTTAGTTCTGTTCTATGTTCTAATGTCTGCATATATCATAGAAATGTTCTGTAAATTTATTAGATGTTTTTTGTAAACCTAAGATCTAGGCTTGGCATGCTCCCACCTTGTAAAATTATAGGTGATCCTGGACATACAGCCACATATGGAACCAGAATTTCCATTGCTTTTGTTCAGCAAGTCACACCCAATTTTATAACCTTTCTAGCCATGCTTGTTCAGTGAATCATATGATCGTTAGGCAAATCTGGCTTCCCCATTGACTTGTTGGCTGGGAAAATTGCAAATGGCAAATCACATAATCTCAGGACACTGCAATTATTGGGAATACATGCCAGATGGCCAAGTGCCCAAATTTTAATCAGGTGACTGCAAGATGCTGCAGTGTTTGTAAATGGACGGAGTGGTTGTAAATCACCTTTTTCAATGCTGTTATAATTCTGAACAGTTGCTAAATGAATGACTGTAAGTCAAGGACTACTGGTAATAGCATGCTAAATATTTGCTCCATTCTTAACAAACCTTTCTCCAGATTGCCTGATCTGCAATTTCCTCCCCTTGCACTTGAAATTTTTGTACTTGTAATAATGAATAATCTCCAAACTAGAGTTGCTTACAGTGTGATGGGTGGCACATAAATTTAGTAAATAAAAAAAATATGAATGTTTCCCCTCTTTTTCAAGCAGTGAAGCCCACAATACTCTGACTGCTATGAGTCTATGTTCAACTTAATTTATATTGACCTTTGTTGTCTCATACTCTTATTTGGAGTCCTGACCTCTAAGGGGAAAAACTTAGGTATTGAAGCAGGTTTCTGAGCATATTTTCTACTAGAATTAATCATTTATTTATTTATTAAAGTTTTGTCCCATCTTTATTACCTTATACCTACTCAAGGCAACAAACTTACCTAATATTCCTTCCTCCTTCTCTTTTCCCCAACAATAGTCTTGTGATGTGGCTTGAGTTAAGGGGGAGTAATTGACCCAAAGTCACCCAGCCAGTTCTCATACTGAAAGCAGGAGTAGAAAACATAGTCTCCTGGTTCCAAGCCAGTACCTTAACCACTGCACCACACTGGCTCACATAATACATTTTTCTCTGTGTTTGGGGCTTTATCCAAATTATTCCCGTACTTCCTAGCTGGAATCCAATTATTATTAAGGCAACCTGGAAGTTTAGGAAACTTCTGTTCTAATATATTTGGAGAGAGCTATCCTGAGAATGATTCTAATAAGGCATCATAATAACCATCAGCCGCAAAGCTGCTTAATCAAAATAAAAAAAAAATACAGTCCTTTCATAGTCTCTAAAGCATGAGTCTACAAACTTCAAAAAATTGTGTTTTAAGTAATTCACTAAGAACCAGAACATTAAGTTTTAGTTGCTCAGCCAAAAAGTCTAATAAGCACCACAAAGGAGGGCCGACTGTTTTTTCATGTTTCTCTGCATTTGTTTATTTTATTTATTAAACAAATTTGTTGTTGAATCAGTAATCCTATATTCGCAGACTTTAGTGCTGTTGCTAATAGCAAGAAAGTTTTTTTTTAATGTTGTTAAGACTATAAAGATGCTTCATTTCCATAGATAATTCCACACAGAATTATCATTTTTATCTGAGATTTCCATGAACTTTTTTGAACCTTTCTGCTTATTCACCAAACAATTTGGCTGATATAATAATTCAGCCCAATTCATACGTGGATGCTCAATTGCTCAATTCCTCTATCTACAAGTTCTGCTTTACAAAATTTTATATAACAGGCAATGCAGGAACCTACAGTATTAATTCACTATCAGTTATCTCATTCGTCTTGCTGATGCTTAGCTTTTAAGTGTGCTTTTATTGTTTTTTTAATAATCCCCCAATACTTGCAGCAAATTAGGCTTCAGACTAATTCAAGTGTCCTTTGGTTTACCTTAATCAATATCTGCTTCTAATATTATAAGGTCCCTGGCCCTTACTTAAATCTGAGATACCATTAAAAGTCTAATCAGGCAACTCAATCGGAGGCTTCTTAAGAAACAGCACTTCATTTTCGATCGAAATAAGTCCTGGGTGGAAACACAATCTGAACACTGGCAGCATTACATTCAGAAGTGCCACACCTTAGAAAGTTGGTAGCATTGCTTTATAAACCTTGTTAGCCAATGAAAATCAGACAACAGAGCCATTACATCATAAGGAAGACATCAATCATTCCTGTACACTGCCTTATTCCCTCCTTCAGTACATCCCATCCATGTATATGTTTCCCACGCTTGCATGATTTTTTTTTCCTGATGCAAACGCTGGTTACAAAAGCAAGATAGCAATAGTTACACTAAACAATATATATATATATATATAATCAGAATCTATTACAAATCAATTATATTGCTTTCTCTTTTTTCAATTCAAATAACAATGCTGCCTCTTTGCTATCGTGCACAAGTAGTCTAAACTGTATAATCTCTACAGTTTAAGATACAGAGATAAAGATAAGAATTGAAATATTCATTTTATACTGAAAAGCTATAAACTACAGGTTTTCCATAGGATATTATTTGAATCTGGATCTCAATTTCTTTTTTTAAAAAAATCATTATAATAGTTTCTACATTAAAAAAAAACTCTTGGCCTTAAATTTTTTGCTCAAATTTTAATAGCTTAAATTTACATAGAATATAGTGAAAGTGTTTGGCATATTTGTCTAATATTCCCATTAAGGTTCATTAGTGTTTTTCATATAAGACCACGTAATGCAGGCATGTCAAACACAAGGCCCGGGGGCCGGATCCGGCCCGCGAAGTGGTTTCATGTGGCCCGCGAAGCCACCCTGGAAACGGTGAGGGAACGGCCCCCACTGCCTTGGCCCTGGCCCAGAGACCCTCCTTCTGCCAGAGACCCTCAGATCTGTCCCACTCCTGCCCAGGCCCCCATAGGCACCCTTGATGTGAACGATATAGAGCTGGCCACGCCTACCCCGTAGGCCATGCCCACCCGGCCCGTTGAGGGCAACCGCAATGCTGATGCGGCCCTCAGTGAAATTGAGTTTGACACGCCTGACGTAATGCTTTATAGCTGAACCCAATATTGCATTTTGGAGCACATGTAGCCCTGAGAAATGATATGGCTGCTTTAAAGAGTTGCAGACTTCTGCTACCACATACCCTGAGTCCTCACAAGCTCCACAATTCCATGTTCATATACACTATTTAGTTATTCAGTAAATAATATTTTTGTGTAAAATAACACATATGTTATTTCCTACTTAATAGAAATGACTTTTTTAATCAAAAAGTGCAGACAGAGAAAAGTTTATATCCTCGCTAAAAATAGTTCTGTCCACCATCCATATCATTCCAGCTGGGTTGTATCAACTATTTCTTAACAGGAAATAAATATGTAAAATGTGACATCAATTATTAAAGTTTCAATTACAGCACACACACAAAAAAAGGCAGGAGAAGCCATGCACAGCAGAAATGACTAATTTGAAAAGGGAATAAAGGATATCTGCCCAGATAAAGTGAAAGGCATTTCATTTCTGGAGAATTTATTCATATATGAACAAAAGAGAAGCTGGAATCCATGTATGATAACATCTTTCTGCTTTCTCTTTCAAGACAAAGGTTTGGTGCCAGGGATGTTTTCATATTCAGATCCTTCTATTATTACTTTTTTTCTTATTTCTTCTATTTGTGTTTGACATTGCATCAAGTTATTCCACTAAACTGATTCTTACATTCTGTCCCCAATCATATTTAGCCTGTGTGTGTCTGTGTCTTTGTGTCTGTGTGTTTGTCTAAGTATAGAAAAATGTATATATTTTTCAAACCTATGTGGAAATAAACAGGACTGACTATACCACACTTTTATTTACACAATGATACAATACACAAATGAGCTTTGAAGAAAACTCACACGTACATTGTTTTTATTAATTTTTTTTTACAATTCAATTTACATCATTTGGAACTTTTCATTCTTTAATATTTTGCTCTATTTCTGAATTCAAGAAAATTTTAATGATTATCAATGGAGTTATCCAGAAATAGCACCTCAAATTAACTCGCTTTGTGGCCATTCTGTGAACCGCTTCCGCAGCTGATCAATATGGTGGCGAACGACCCACCCCCCATCTAGAGCCACCTCATATGAGAGAGGGCCTGAGACTTTGACAATTTTACCCAGCACCCACAAGTTTCCATGTCCATAGTTCCAGTCCCATACCCCATCACCCACTTGCAACCCCCTTGGAGGCTTTGGGTGAGAGGTGTCTGCTGCCACCCAGTCTGGATGCAATCTGTTCAATTTTGTGATGAGCCTTCTTCCCGAGCGAAGCTCTGCTGGGCTCTTGCCTGTTGCTGTGCAAGGCATAGTGTGCTGGCAAAGAAAGAAATCAGCCAGCCTATGGTGCCAATCTCCAGTCACAATACACTTGAGTGACTCATTTGTAGTGTGCATCATGCATTCGGCCTGCCCGTTAGTCGAGGGGTGAAAGGGAGCCAATGTACTGTAGCATGCCTTATGAGGTTAGTCCTCAAGAAGGCTTGAAACTCTGCCGCTGTGAACTGGGCCTCGTTATCAGAGACTATGACGTCTGGCAGCCCGTGTGTGGCGAAAAGCTTTCTAAGCACCTGGATGGTCCTAGCAGTAGTCATATTTGCAATAGGAATTATTCCAGCCATTTAGAGTGGCTGCTGACCACTATCAAGAACAGCTGTCCCTGAAAGGACTCAGCGAAGTCGATGTCAATCCTTGACCACAGTGTATGAGTTTCCTCCCATCTGTGGACAGGAGCATGTGGCATTGAGGTCTGGACTGTTGACGCACGTAACACCCATGTACTTGAGCCTCGATAGCCTTATCTAACCCTGGCCACCATAGGTAGCTTCGTGCCAATGCCTTCATCCAGACTATGCCTGGATGTCCCTCATGCAGAGATTGAAGTATACGATTCCTTAATGAAGTGGGGACAATAACCCTGCTCCCCCATAGAATACAACACTTATGAGCTGAAAGCTCATGTCTACGTGTGAATCAGCTCTGGAACTTAGGTCCAGGATTATTTTCAAGCCACCCTGTGTGAATCCAAGACAATACTCTAGTTAAAACCTTGTCTGCAGCAGTTTCTGTAGCCATATCCCCAGCATGGAGGAGAAACTCAGGCAAATCCTGAATTAACAAAATACGAGCTGCTGGAGCCGGATCTGGCTCTACCTGTGGCAATGGCAATGGCTCTACCCATCTGCATGGCCCGTGTCTTTGCCAGGTTTGTGAACCAGCCTGTAGCTGTAGGCTGACATGAAAATGGACCATCTTAACATCCTAGGGGACAGTATTTGTCTATTTGTAGTAAATAACCCAACAGTGGTTTATGGTCAGTGAAGACCGTGAATTCCCTGCCATACAAGTAATCATGGAATTTCTTCACCCCGGCCACAATGGCCAAGGTGTCTTTATCAATTTGAGTGTAATTGCACTCAGCTGAGGACAATGTCCTTGAGTAATAGGCAATTGGGACTTGAATCCCATCACTTGACAAATGGCTTAAAACAGCCCCCATCCCATAAGGGGATGCGTCACACACAATGCATACAGGCAATGACTCTTTAAAGTGAGTGAGCACTGAATGGGAGGACAGTAGTGATTTTACTGCCTTAAAATTGTTTCCGTGAACCTTGGTCCACTTCCATGGGGTGTTTTTATCTAAAAGCCGATGTAACAGCTCTGCCAACTGCAGCCTTGTTAGGAAGGAATGCATGGTAAAAATTAAGGAGACCCAGGAATGCCTGAAGCTCTCCTTTTGACCTGGGGCTAGGTGCCAGCTGAATGGCGTTCAGCTTGGACTCGGAAAGGTGTATGCCTTCATCATCAATACAGAAACCCATGAACTCAGTAGAAGAAACCCCAATGTTACACTTATTCCTTTTTAATTTAAGGCCTGCTTTGTAGAACCATTGAAGGACAACTTTGAGCCTCCTTGCAAGCACCTCAGTGGACGCACCGGCGATGAGCACATTGTCTTAATAGGGGTAAACCCCCAGAATGCCTTTGAGCATAAGCTCTATAACTCCTTGAAAACTTCCAGGGGCTACGCTAACCCCAAATTGGAGACATTTCACTTTAAAAGCCCCATGTGTAACAGCCACTGTGGCCTCATCCACAGGAAACTGCTGATAGGCCTGTGCCAAATCTAATTTTGCAGATACAGTACCCCTTGCAGCAATGCCAAGATGTGGTTAACAACTGGCACCAGGTACGCATGCTGCTTAAATGCCCTATTTATGGTGCACTTGTAATCAGGACAAATTCTGACCTCCCCATTGGCCTTAAGTGGCATGACAATTGGGGTTTCCCATTCACCCCCATCTATGGGCCATAGTACCCTCTGGTTAACTAGCTTGTCCAGCTCTGCATCAATCTTATGTTTAAGCACAAATGGCACTCTGCGGGGTTTGATCCTAATAGGCATTACGGCAGGATCAAGTTGAAAGGCTATTGAGGGCCCTTGTAGTCTCCCAGGCTCATGTCAAAAACGTCCGTGAACTCCTCACATACTGATGCCAAGTTTGCCACTTGTGTCCGGTGGATTACAGTGACTTGGATGCCCAGAGCATCAAACCAATCAAGCCCTATTAAGCTTGTTCTCTGGCCCTCCATCACACTCACATCCAGGGCCCCTGAAGACCCCTTGAACTTTACAGCCAAAGTGGCCTCACCTTTGACGGCAACTCGGGAGTTTTGGAAGTCAGTCAGGATGATGTCAGATGGCCTAACCTTGGCCCACCTCTTGCTGCAGCTGCAGATGAAATGGAAGGTTTCGAGGGAAATGATGGACACAGCTGACCCTGTGTCCAGTTCCATCCTGCAATGAACTCCTTGAAGCTCGACTTAAAGTCGCAGTTTTGGCTTAAGGGGGCGGTGAGCTCCTGTGCGGCAAATGCTCCAATGGCTAGAGCAAAGCCCTACACTAAGCTGCCCTGGGGCCCTGGTACCTCTCCTGATCGGAATGCCCAATTGGCAGTCCTTCTGGCAACCTCTACAGACTGATGCAATGTGGCCAGCTTTTTGCAGGCCCGACACGTGGCTGTCCGGAACCTGCAGTCTGCTCATTGGTGGTGGCTGCCACAGCCTGGACACCGAGGAAAGGAAATTGCTTTGTAAGGAGCCTTCGGTTCTTTATTATGGTGCCATTGGATCTTGTCAACTTCATGGTCGAAATCAACATCTTCTGGAAGTTTGGCATCCTTGTGGTGGATGGCTTCCTCGTGCTGTGTGCTTTTGGCAGGCCGCATGGCTTTCACGGCTCCGCCAGTGGCTTCATCCGCCATTATTTCTTTTAAGGTTTGCTGGAGCGAGAGAGTCTCTTTTGTAAAGGGTTTCTGTTGTAGCTCTCTGATCCGAAGTCCACAGATGAGTCAGTCTCGAAGCCTTTCTTCTAAGTCTGAAAATTGGCACAGGCGTGAAGCTTGTCTCAATGCCACAATGAATTCTGTTGCCATCTCTCCAGGTTGTTGAACTCGTTGTTCAAAGGCATGCCTCCATGCTATCACCAACAATTTGGGCTGGTAATGATTGCCGAGCCCAAGTCCGCGTAAGTAACGGACTCCCTTCAGGTCCACGTAAGTAACGGACTCCAGCTGCACCGGTGTGACCAAGTTCTCTGCAATATTGAAGTTTGCTGGCCCACAGACACAGAGGAGTGTTGTGGCCTTCAGGCCATCTTCAGCGACTTGGTTGGTGCGGAGGTAGTTTTCAACCCTTGAGATGTAGGATGCCCATCTCTCTGGGTGAGTAACATCAAACTCCTCAAGCTTTCTGTCTTTTGCCATCTTCGGGAAGTCTTCATAGCTTGGGCCTCATCCTACTTCTTCCGTAGGCCCTGGGACTGGTCTGAAGAGTGGGTGGTCGCTAGTGTGGCTTGTTAGGCCGACCAAGGGGGGGAAACACTTTGCTGGACTCACTCCCTAGTGACTTTCAGCTCTTCCAAAGAAGCAGGATCCCATCCTCATCACCAATGTTGTATAGTGGATTCTTGGGAAGCAGGAGGCGAGACGAGAGGGTTCAAACAGGAACATTGTTTTATTGTAGTAACAGGAACAGAACTGAGAATAGAGGCTTCTATGCAGCTACTTATACTGTTGGCCACTAGGCAGCAGCCAATAAATTTGAAGGAATCTATTCCTGCCCCAGAGCCAACCAATGATCATCCTGGAGACTGCATGTCTGGGCAGCCAGCAACCGTTACATAGACACCCTACTTAGGCAATCTCAAGCAGCATTCAAAGACATGTGAAAACAATTCAAGAAAAAGGCCCAATACATTACAAAATCACACTCATTTGAGTGGTGGGGTTAAAGATTGCTAAAGCAGATTTCTTCTCCACTAATTCAATTATATTACAACCTAGTATATTTTGTAAACAAAAAATAATGAACTTGCAAATGTTAGATCTGGGAACCACTAAATACATTATAAAACATATTTATGTGTGTGGTATATCAAAAAACGTCCTGGAAAAATGGCTAAACTGCGATTCTCAAAAGATGTTGGGAATATATGACCTACAAAGAAAACATGGGATCAGTCATGGACATTTGTCTGGGTCTGTGTGCCCGAAAGCTCAATTTCTTTGTACAGGACTTGTTTTCTAACCAAAGAAAGCTGCTGGACAAATAGCAGTCTGGAAAGAGGAAAGGATTTGGGGATATTTTAGAATTTGTTTAACCTTTTTTTAAACAACGATTACACATGGTTCTCTATACTTCAGGTCAGATCTTTCTGTAATTCCTTAAAGAAGCTATTTATTGTTTCCCAGGATCACACAGCTAACCTTCATAGCTTGAATACTATCCTGAAAAAAACTTAAGGCTTGCAAACACATGCTCACTTACATACTCACAAATGTTCCAGTGCACCTTTTAACTTTTGAATCCAAATTGCTACATAGCCCTCATGCTTAATGGAGGCTCAATCAACTGTTTTATTTCTACATTTGTCTAAAAAATAATAATTTAATAACTTATTCTAAGACTTGAAGATTATATGATCTTGAGAGATTCTGTGGGCCATAATAAATGAGGATGAAATTTTGTTTGCCTACCTTTAATATAAGACACAGAAGCATGCCAGGAAATTGTAGAAGGATTAAGAAATAGCCTGTCACTCGTATTTGTTTTTAGTTCTAGCACAGACTTCTCAATTGATATGCACTACTGTTCTGCCATATAGCTCTCCCTACCTTTCTTTGTCCCATCTGTTTTCAGAAATTGACTAAATACCTGGAATACTTTGGTATAATAACTGGAATGACCATTAACTGATCCAAATTATTTAAGGGAGGCTAAATCCTGACTCACAAAGCCAGCTAGCTGCAAACCATTCTATAGCCAAATCCTGCTTCCAAAATGAAAGAGGCCTTTCCTATAAAGACTAGTGTTGGAAAATATCCATTATAACAAAAATGTAGTCCATTACAATTCATAGTGAGCTCTGCGTACAGCTTCCTAATCTTCTGAGATCTAATGTTCCAGTTCACTTCAAAGCCATTAATGCATACCCTTTATCCAGAGATGTTTTGTAATCTACTAGTTTAAAAAAGAATTGGAAATAGTAACTTTGAGAAGATTTTGCAACTTATTAGTGGTCTTTTAACAGGAGCAAAATCTTTAAGCAGCAAAATTCTTGCCTTGGGGTTAAAATGGCACACAGACTCTGCTAGAAATAAAGATATTTCTTGGCCAGTTCCAGAAGCAATTTTTTTTTAAATGAAAATTCAGTATGGTTCTTCGTAAATGTAAGTCTGCAGAATTCTTCATATGAGTAAGAGGTTGATAACAAACTGAGGACAAATAGAATTCTAAAGTTATACAAAATTCCAAATATACATCGTCATTATCAATAAAGAATTGTGGGAGAAAAATAAAGCAATAAAGCATGACATGAACATCTGTTCTTCTCTCTATAGAAGTGGGAGCTGGATATAGCAAGGTAAAAAAAAACCAAAGGGTCAATGGCCTTACAAGTTATTTTGTAAACATAATCATAATCATAATCACATAATCATTGCAACCTTCCCAGCTTGCTTCTGACTAGCAAAATCAATGGGAGAAACAGGATTCTGCATGGTTCACTTAAATACCAGGTCAAAGGAGGTAGTAAAATCAGGCACATATCACTTAACAACTGCATCAGTTAACAACAGAAATTCTTAACCCTACTGTGGTTGTAAGCCGAGGGCTGTTGATAGAGAGAACCAGATTCACAGACTTTATAGAAACTGATCTTCATGGCAGTTAGGATTGCTTGGTATCTTAGAAAAATCCCTCCAAATTTCATTCCTGAATGTTCTAATAAGCTTGCAGATGTACTCGTACTTCTAGAAAGGATTTATTGCTGCTCCTAGAAAATAAATCCTAAATACTGTAAACATTGGCGTGATTGAGACATAATGCCAAGCCGTAATATTGTTTCTTTGGTTTAGCTTACTGTGGCATGAAAATTGTGCTAGTTTGGCTTAATCAGCAAACCACAGTTAAAAGTCTTAAGTTTTAATTAGGTAATGGTTTGTTATAGTTGGGACCAGAAAACTTAATTATAAGTGAAAGTACATTAATACAACGAGTATCCCACAATTAATTAATTAATAGTTGCAGGAACTAGATATCACTAGTCTAACAAAGAAAAGCACCAGGGGTGGTATGATAGAAGTCTTCTAATACTTGAGGGGCTGCCACAAAGGGGTCAATCTACTCTCTAAAGCATCTGTGGGCAGGACAAGAAGTAACAGGTGGAAGATTATTCAAGATGCAACCTACAGTTAATGATAATTTTTTCTAACAGAG
This sequence comes from Daboia siamensis, assembly GCA_024449315.1. Classification (NCBI taxonomy): domain Eukaryota; kingdom Metazoa; phylum Chordata; class Lepidosauria; order Squamata; family Viperidae; genus Daboia; species Daboia siamensis. The sequence continues at coordinate 1,558,094 of JAKJMR010018555.1, read as the reverse complement.
AAAACAATAAATCACTGGGATGGCATGGGTACTTCTTCACTGGAAGTTTTCAAGAAGAGGTTGAACAGCCATTTGTTCAGAATGGTATAAGATCTCCTGCTCAAGCAGAGGGTTGGACTAAAAAACCTCTAAGATCCCTTCCAACGCAGCCCAACCCAACCCAACCCAAAGATCCTTCCATTCCCCTCCAATCAGTTAGAACTGAAGAAGCTTCTTGAATGAGAAGCAAAACATTTTCAAAGAAAAAAAGCTAAGAAAGTCCAGCTGGCTTTTGGAAAAAGCACCCTTGGGACAACATAGCTCATTTACTATGTGATATATGTGACCTGAATGATTTGAGAATCTCCATAGATACCTGTTATTTTATGTTCTATGTTCCTGTTTCAATGCAATCTAGCACAACTATTGGATACTGGACTCTCTAAAGCAGGGGTGTCAAACTCAATTTCATTGAGGACTGCATCAGCATTGCGGTTGCCCTCAAGGGGCCGGGTGGGTGTAGCCTGGGTGGGTGTGGCCTACTGGGTGGGTGTGGCTAGAGTGCGTATGGCCTACTGGGTGGGCATGGCCAGCTCTACATCATTCGCATCAAGGGTGCCTATGGGGGCCTGAGCAGGAGTGGGACAGATCTGAGGGTCTCTGGCAGGAGGAGGGTCTCTGGACCAAGGCCAAGG
>JAKJMR010018555.1:1543202-1557320 GCA_024449315.1 Daboia siamensis | reverse complement strand
TGGCTAAAGTGCGTATGGCCTACAGGGTGGGCATGGCCAGCTCTACATCATTCGCATCAAGGGTGCCTATGGGGGCCTGAGCAGGAGTGGGACAGATCTGAGGGTCTCTGGCAGGAGGAGGGTCTCTGGACCAGGGCCAAGGCAGTGGGGGCCGTTCCCTCACTGTTTCCAGAATGGCTTTGTGGGCCACATGAAACCACTTTGCGGGCCGGATCTGGCCCCCGGGCCTTGTGTTTGACATGTCTGCTCTAAAGCATGAAGACCACTTGTATTTTCTATAGGACAATACTCAAGTAATTCAGAGCAAATTCTCAAAGAAAAATCATGATTGTCCACTTCTTCTTGCATATCTTTACAAGTAACCTAGCCTCACATCAAGATTACATTTGCTGAAGACCAATTCATTTTCCAAGCTCTTAAAAGGTCACTCAATACTTGGTTAGGTTTAAACTAATGATTCAAGCTCAATAGCTGAAAATTAACATTTCTACATCATGATGTATTCTAATTACAAGACATAAAAATGTACATTAACAGGACAATCATAAATGCCACAATGCAAATATATCACATAGTAAATGAGCTAATTAGTACATAATTACTATCTATTACCAATTGCTATAATGGGTATGGGGAATGGTGTTTTCTAGAATGAAATACTTTGTTTATTCTGACTCTACACTTTATTTCCATTATTTGCTCATATAATTCAGGTAGAGATAATGGGGTATTTTCAAAAAATGTATTTAATTGTGTATATTTATATTTATTTATTATTATTAATAAATAAATATAAATATATACAATTAAATACATTTATTATTTTAGTGAGAGGTGATAAATTAAATTAAGAAATAATAATAATTATTTATTTGTTAAATTAATTTGCCACTAACGCACTGTAGGGCTACTCTAGGTGCCTTACAACAATAAAAGGGAAGAAATGAAAACAGTGTAAACAGAGGTAAAATAATAGAACAATGAAATAAATAACAAAAAAGGAACATAATGAGAATATATCTATATGATAACCCAAAAGGTTTAGCTGGAAGAGGTTAGAAGATCATTAAACTGCCTAGTCTCTGATAATAGTATACAGATCTACTTATTCTATTCCATCAAATTTTATGCTATTTTTAAATAAGAAAGAAAATATTAATTTCATCGAAATATTTCATTTTAGAAGTGTCTGGGTGATGACTTTTCCAGTAAACATTTTCTGCACAAAACTTTTCCTTCATCGTTCAGCAATTAGATGTAATATATATTTTAGTTATATATAAAATATATTTTATATGTTTATTATTTTTATTGGTTGGAAACATGCGGAAGAGGACTTCAGGCTGAAGCGGATAGACAATGGCTAAAATGATGAAGATGATGATGATGATGATATATTTTACCTGTATGCTATTTTGTGTAGAGAAAAAAACAGGGATCAGTTATTATTTGTTTCCTCTATTCTGCACCACGAGAAATACCCATCGTACTTATTTCTCATTGTTTCATTGCATCATCATTTTTTCCACAGGTAAAAAGTCCCAGCAAATAAGATGAGCAAGAATAACCAAAATATATAATTGTGTTGTTTTACGAAAAGCTTCGTTTAATACTGAACTTATGAAAATCATCATTAGAGCCAAATACTATTGTTCAACTGCTTATCAGTTTGGATGTCTGGGTAAATTGATTTTGTTTAAATACATAACTGATTTAGATCCATAGTTTAATTTCTGTTCCCATATAATTACTTCAGACCCAGTTCTTTTTTAGCATCTGATGAAAGTACTATTACAAATATGTGAAAACCTTTTCCTTTATTCATGTTGTTTCTAAAAGTGAAACACACTAGTTTGTACGGCATTTCTTCATAAATTTTGCCTTTTGGAACATTTCATCTTCAAAGTCTTGTCTAATTATTGTTCCATCTGCCTTCAATTTATCATATCTTAAATATAACAAACCAAAATATATTATAACCAACAATATAGAGCCAGTGTGGTGCTGAACGTAAAACTCCATTAGCCATTAGGTCAGCCACTGACTTGAGGTCAATGAGTCCTTCTCAGCCCAATTTATTGCCCAGGGTCATTATGAAAATAAAGCTGGAAGGTACCACATACATCATAGATGAGCTCCTGTGAGGAGGGCAGGAAATACACACAGCATAATGTATGAATAATATACACTGAGTACATTTCACTGCAGATATAATTTAGATTTGTAGATTATATTTGTCTGTGAGGTATGCAACAGGATGGTGCATTAAGCATCTCCCCACCTGTTATATGATTTCCAGATACACAAGCTGAACTTGACAGGTAATAAGTTCTAACAAATAATGCACATATATCATTTCTCAAGTTGTGGATGGGAGTGAGAAAGAAACTTGAAACAGAGTTTATGATCTGGCAGAAAAGGAACGTTGGTTTGAAAAAGTTTTGGGGGAAGAAGAAAATGACTAGTTATCTCAAATTCTTAAGTTTAGATACTTCTAGCTGTCAAAGATTTGCTGTTCTGGAATGATCCAAAACTCACTTAGAGGTCCTAGGTGAAGAGGAAGATAATTAAAAAACCCGAAGTGACATGGAATGAGGTCTATTTGACACAGAGTTGAAGGAGAAGAGGATCAGAAGAAGGCCAGATTTTTGTTGGCCTGAGAGGCTGCCAAACAAAGGTCTCTAGTAATGAACTATTAAGAAGCAAGAAGATTTAAAGATAGCGACACCCAAATCTTACTGTAAGTTCAGCATGATGACAATAGCAGACACTTTATTTTTGCAGACAAGGAGCAGGTTAATTGCTGAATAGTGTGAGCAATTACATAAAGATTTTACATTACATTGCATAAAGATTTTACTGCTTTCTACTGCCTACCAAGCTCTTTTATACAGTAGATGCACTATTAAAGGGAGTTGGGAGGGAGACCTGCTTTAGTTACATGCCATTTACATGGTTAGCTTGGCATGACTGAAAGAGAAACCAAGATCTTCCTGTCTATATTAAAAATGAAGTTTACAAAATATACTTTACAAATTGGAATTAGTCTAGTTGGATCCCGACAAACCGCCCAAAATAAGTTGTTACAAAGAGCTACAGCAGGGGTAAGTAGCCTATAGATAGTAGGTTGCAAAGGCCCATTTCTGCACCTGTGGCTCAAGGAGCATTTTAAAATGAGGCTGAAAAAATTCAACAAGTTACAAATTTCAGCAGTATTGTATGATTTTTTAAAAAATTTTGTAGGGAATACAAAGGTTTTATTAGGTTTCATGCATCTATTTTGAGATAACTAAGCTTCCTTCATCTATTTTGTCAAGAAAAAATCCATTCCCACCAAAATGGGTCAAAGATTATGTATATTTGCCACACATCTCATTGTCCTCAACAAACAATTGTCTATGACTATAGATGTGCTGCTGAGCTATAGGGGTAAACACACAGTTCTATATTTGTATGTCAATATGTGGCTTGACCCTTTCCTAACTCTATCATAAGCTTGAGTTCAGAAACTCAAGTCCTCCTTTAGTTGCTGACAGCTCTCTTAAGAAAAGAACTGTCATCTCTGTTGTTGTTTTTTCTCCTTCACACAAACAATCAGCCATCTTTATTCACCTACTGTAAGTCATTCTCAACTTCAAATATTGTTTATGTACAGTAACAAATTGTTAGGATATAAGAGAGCTAGCCAGCAGAATAACTGTTGATAATCCACAGTGATTGTTTTTTAAAAAAAATCTGACTGAGAATAAAGTCTTCAATAAAAAAGCATCTTCTTTTTTTCCCAATCATTGTACTAGGTGTTTCTATACAGATAAGTTCACAGTTCCTATTAATTATCCAAATCAGCCTGCAGTTTATCCCTCCCACTCATATTTGATAAAAATAATAATAATAATAATAATAATAATAATAATAATAATAATAATAATAATAATAATAATAATAATAAAAAACCAAGCCAGAAAACACAGTTGTAGAGAACCAAAGCATACAGCTGATTGATATCGCTGTACCAGGAGATGCCAGAGTTGAAGAAAAAGAACTGGAAAAAATTATGAAATACCGCGACCTGGCCGTCGAAACTGAGCGATTTTGGATGAAACGTGTAACTGTTATAGCCATTGTCATTGGGGCACTGGGAACTATGTCCAAAAACTTTGCAAAATACATCAAGAAATTGCAGCTTCCTGCAATAACTCCAGCAAAGCTACAAAAAAACTGCACTACTCTGGATATCTTACATTTTAAGGAGATACCTGGTTGATACCTAGAATGCTGGCAGTGTCAAACATTAGTGCCAGTCAATTTGAGTGTTCAGTTGACTGAGTTTCATTTTTTTATGAATAAAAGCTTTATTATAATAATAATAATTTTGGAAGGGACCATGGAGGTCATCTAGTCTAACCCTCTACTCAGGCAGGAAACCCTATACCATTTCAGACAAATGGATATCCAATCTCTTCTTAAAACTTCTAGTAAAATACTTTAATTTCTGTACCCGATGTCTTACAAAGATGTCAACATCTATAGAAAATTATGTAAAAATAGTAGGAATCACTTAACTTCTCCAAGAATTACAAAGCTCAATTGATCTGAAATGTATCTGTAGGTTTATTGTTGTTGTTAGTTGCAAAGTCATGCCCGACCCATCGTGACCCTAAGGACAACGTTCCTCCAGGCATTCCTGTCCCCTACTATCTTCTGGAGTCCATTTAAGCTTACACCTACTGCTTCAGTGACTCCATCCAGCCACCTCATTCTCTATCGTCCCCTTCTTCTCTTGCCCTCAATCTTTCCCAGCATTAGGCTCTTCTCCAGTGAGTCCTTCCTTCTCATTAGGTGGCCAAAGTAGGTTTATTACTCAAGAGTAAAATAGAGGCCAAGGTTTCATCAACGCACTCCAGGGGTTAATCAGTTCTCCAATGCAAGAATGGCTATGTCACATTCAATAACTACTTTGAGGATGTCTATAATCTATAGGCAATTAGCTTTGTCTTTATGTCCAATATTTAATTTCCCTCAAACCATTCCTTCTATCATGGCCTTCTTATCAAATAGGAATTACTTTATCTTAGGTTAACAGTTTGGACATCTGATAGAAAGAACTCTAACCCTTATGCCTTCCTACATTTATTAGTTTTTGAGGTTGTTTCAAGACTTTATAATTATTCTTCAGAAAAACAAAGGGCTCTTTTCTCCATCATAAAATGGAACATATTGTATTTTATCAAGGCAAGTAGGGTATATTTAAGTTATAGATACTAGATGAAGAAGGTTGGGACATGGATCAAAATGAATATGAAATAGTCTCTTTGACATTCAAAGATTATTATTGGTGATGCTTTCTTGTTTCTACTTCTATAATTTCAGACTAATTTATTAGCAATCATAGGAGGAATTTCACATAAAACCCGTTTGATAGTCTGTGAAATCTAAAGACACAATCTCAGAAGGATGTATTTAGATGCATAAAGTAAAATACAAGCTACAAATTGTTTTGTAAAAGAAACCTTTTTTTTCTTCTGTTCAATCATTTCCAAATCTCAGAGATTGCCTGGACTTAATCACTGTCGTTTTCTTGGCCAAGTTTTTCAGAAGTTGTTTGCCATTGACTGATTCTTAGGGCTTCCTAGAGAGAGTAACTGGCCCAAAGTCAATCAGCTGGTTTCATATCTAAGGTGGGACTAGAATTCACATATTCCCATGGTCTATCTTCTACTCTGATGCCTTAACCACTATATCAAACTGCTCTTTAAAAGAAACTAATTATATTCAAATGCAGTTATCAAAATATTTTTAAAATAGCAAATAGGTGATATGTTTCCCCATTAAATCAATAACATGATGAGATAAATTTCAGTTAGTTAGTGAAAATAAAGTTTTGGGGTTTGCAGATCCATGAAAGCTTCAGTAGGGCTGATCTAGATCGGAACCCCTGATCTAAAGCAGAATTTGATAGTAGATCTCAACCATCGCTATGTGGTTTTTATCCAATTCTGATTTTAAACGGAGATGCTAAGGTTTGAATATCAGACATCTTTCATACCAAGATCTGTCTGTATAATTGAGTTATAGTCTTAATCTAGTTTCTTCCTAGAACAATAGCCTTTTCAACTGGTGACTTACTCATTCATTCATTCATTCGCTCGCTCGCTCGCTCGCTCACTCACTCAGTTACTTACTTAGATTGTGCCCTTAGATTAGTTTTGACTCCTGTGTTTGCCTGGACTAATCATTGTAGTTTTCTTAGTGAAGTTTTTCAGAAGTGATTTGCCATTGCAAATGTGATTCTGCCCTATGGCGGGACAACTCATGGCCTCCTGGTTCAAGCTTGATGCCTTAACCCAGGGATCTCCAACCTTGGAAACTTTAAGACTTGTGGACCTCAACTCCCAGAATTCCTCACCCAGCGTTCCTGGCTGAGGAATTCTGGAAGTTGAAGTCCACAAATCTTAAAGTTCCCAAGGTCGGAGACCTCTGCCTTAACCTACAAAAACTGGTTCTCATTAATTTAGCCTTGTAATAATGATCTTAGAAAATAATTTGTTGATCCATTCACAGGAAACCTGTTTTGCTATGCTATTGCATTCTATATATTGCATCTTGCTGGACAGGGAACTTTCACTCTTTTTCTATAGCTTTTCTTTCCCATTACTAGAAAACATGAAGAATTCTATCCTACAAATCAACAGTGGAAATACTGATAACAAAGAAACAGATATTTAAAACAAGATCAGAAAGTAAAATGTGCCTATCTATTTGCTCATACTTCCATTACTTTTTAAATGAGATACTCAGGTAAAGGTTTAGTGTTATTCATAATACTTTTATGTTTATAACTGGACATATCAAAAGCTTTTCCACACATTCTTATTCTATGCTGGGCTCTTAAAAAACACTATTCAAAATGAATGAGGAAAAAAATTAGCATTTAAAAAGGATCACAGAAAACCAGCGAAAGCAATAAACCAAAAAAGAAGATATATGAAATATAGGAAATGAATGGGAGAAACACATGAATGATATAGGAAAAGAAATGCATTTCGTTTTGGACTGGCAATTCGTATGAGTTCCAGGATCCAGCATCTTGCACAATTTTATATGGTTTAAATAATCATTTTAGGAGCCATTCTGGGACTTACAGGAAGGCAACCTAGAAAAGAATCCAATACATAGAAAAACACAGCATCTGCAATATAGACAGTCTTCAAGTTACAGCAGTAATTTGGACTGGAATTTCTGTTGTTAAACACTGCATGGCTCTGGGACAGTTTGCCATGTTGTTGCTCAGGGGTTTCTGGGTACACCATGGCTCTAGGGCTGCAAGAAGTCTCTGGACCACAATGCAGCATGAAAACATGGCTGCCTCTGGAAATCCCAGCAGCCCCACTCTGGACCCGCAGGATGGTCTGTGTGAAACCAAGGCTAATCCAGGAAGACTCAGCCACTTCACTCAGACACAGCAGCACAGCACAGTCCCATCTTCAAAAAATGGAAAAAAATGGATCCAGGAAACTACAGACCTATCAGCCTGACCTCAATACCTGGGAAGATCTTGGAAAAGATAATCAAGCAATGAATCATCGAACACCTAGAGGAAAACAAAGTTATTACCAAAAGCCAACATGGGTTTGTCAAAAACAGATCATACCAGACAAATCTTATTGCATTCTTTGACCAGGTGACAAAATTAGTGGACCAGAGGAATGCTCGGATATAATTTACTTGGACTTCAGTAAGGCATTTGATAAAGTAGATCACTACTTATTACTTGATAAGATAGAAAAATGTGGACTAGACAGCATCACCACCAGATGGATTTGTAGCTGGCTGACAGGCCATACTCAGCATGTGGTCCTCAATGGAACTGCATCTACCTAGAGGGAAGTGTATAGTGGGGTGCCCCAGGGCTCTGTTCTGGGCCCAGTGCTCTTCAACATCTTCACCAATGATTTGAATGGAGAACTCATCAAATTTGCAGATGACACCAAACTGGCAGGAATAGCTAACACTCCAGAAGATAGGCTTAAGATACAGAAGGATATTGACAGATTTGAACATTGGGTGCTATCTAACAAAATGAAATTCAATGGTGAACAAAGTAAGGTTCTACATTTAGGAAAGAAAAACCAAATGCACAGCTATAGTATAGATGGTACCTTGCTCAATAGAACAACTGTGAGAGGGATCTTGGAGTCCTAGTGGACAATCACTTAAATATGAGCCAACAGTGTGTTGCAGCTGCCAAAAAAGCCAACACAGTGTTAGGCTGCATTAACAGAGGAATAGAATCAAGATCACGTGAAGTGAGCCTTGGTGGAGCAGAGGGCTAATGCCTTCTTAAGTAACACCAGCTGCCTGCAATTAGTGCAGGTTCGCATCCCACCAGGCTCAAGGTTGACTCAGCCTTCCATCCTTCCGAGGTAGGTAAAATGAGGACCCAGATTGATGGGAGCAATAAGCTGACTTTGTAATAATGCCGCTTGGGGTGTGTGTGAAAGCCCTAACAAGCAGGCATATACATAGAATGAAGGCTACTGCTAAGCTTGTAAGCCGCCCTGAGTCTTCGGAGAAGGGCGGGATATAAATGTAATTAAAAAAAAGTATTAATACCACATTACAATGCCTTGGTAAGGGCACATTTGGAATACTGCATTCAGTTTTGGTCACCACAATGTAAAAAAGACGTTGAGATTCTAGAAAGAGTAGAGAACAGCAACAAAGATGATCAGGGGACTGGAGGTTAAAACATATAAGGAACGGTTGTTGGAACTGGGTATGTCTAGTTTAATGAAGAGAAGGATGAGGGGTGAGATGATAGCAGTGTTCCAATTATTATTATTGTCATTGTTGTTGTGTGTTAACTTCTCTTTAGCTACAATCATTCTTGAAAATCTTAAAAGTGTTAGGTTCAGCTTTCTCTCTGTTAAATCCTGCTTCATTGCAAGCAGACACTGAAAAGTGTGTTGTCCCTAGGGCAGGGACATATTTTCAAGTATATCATGCTCAACTACTGCTAAAGATCCCAGTGCTGCAATTTTTAAATCAAATATGTCATAGATATTTTTGAATCACCATGATAGGGTTTAGATCCAGAAATTCCACAGCTGCAATTGCTGGATTTTCCCTCCATTCTACCTCCTCACTATCCTGGTTGCCCTTCATAGTCGCAATCACTGCATCACACAAGAATAACAGAAGACTAAGGATTCTGTTAGTAAAATCAATTTAAATCAATACAATTATCAAGCAATATGCCTAATAATGAACCATGGAGGTCAACAACTTTAAGGCAGAAGAAAAAAAGACTTAGCAAAAGGCAAAGGCCTCAGCTTCCTTTAAAGAAGCATTACTACAAAAAAATACGATATAAAGACTGCTAAGACTTAGATGAAGGTACTGTTCAAACTTTTGACAATATTTTTAAATAACTGATTTCTATATTATATCAAAAAAGTATCTGAGAAAAAAATAACCTTATCTTCCCTTGAGATCATAGATATCATTTCACAGTTAAAGGCAGCTATCACAAATTAAGTTTATATATTTTGAGATTATTAATCCTTGCAATACACTAAACAAATACAGATCTGGATTTAAGGCACACTATGGGAATGTCACATATCTATGACATTTATATATTTGCTTTCAATTTTGGCATTTCTATAAGGCAATTTGGCTTACCAACCTGAACAGCTCTGTGTAATAGTAGTTTTTCAATATGATACAGGAGAAAAATAATAAGCAGCTTTTACTAAGAGTAGAGGATTGGAGATGGAAGGGAAGAGAAGGAAAGCAAAGGTTTTTAAAGCCATTCCCAAATGAACTGGTCCAAAAAAAAATCAATTTGTAATTATCTGCTAACAAAAATCTAAAGGCTTTTCTTTGATAAGGGTGGTAATACATGGGGCCATAATGTGAATTATTTCAAAGAATAAAAGAACCATTGTCTTCATGACCTATATAGCTTTTAGTAAGCTTTCACTCAAAATTACATTTTATACAGCTCATGAATGGCTTTTCCTTCCTCTTGTAAAAGTGGGGATGGGTTATTCCATCTTGTAAGCTTTCAAGCTTAAGTGAAATTAAGGTTTCTTCCTATTTTGATGCCATTTTGCCCTTCTGAAAATAAAGGTGCTGGCTTTGCTGAAAAGATGGCACTTTGGCAAAACAAGCTGCCCTTTCAGATAAGAATTTGAAAAAATGGATAAGTTTGACTTGCTACTTCTGCAGAAATTCAATTTCTTATGATTTTTTTAATAAAAGGAAAACAGACATTTTTAAGAATATGATATAAGACATTGTATAGTATAAAATAAAAACAAGCATATAGATGAATATGCAACAGAAGATTCAGAAAAAAAACTCATGCTCTGAAGACACTTACTAAAAACAAAATCATTTAGATTGTATATTTGATTGTATAATCTGATATAATGTGAATTTGAGGCTATTTCAGTTTTCATGTTGGATCTTCAATTATTCCAGTAACAATGGTTATGTGTCTAATCACACTTGGCCAAATCAAGTATTCCACTCCATTCCATTGCACTCCATTCCATTCCATTCCATTCCACTGCACTCTATTCTATTCTATTCTATTCTATTCTACTCTACTCTACTCTTTGATCTCATATGCCAACAGCAATATTTCTGAAATTGAGCAGAGATATCGATTCTACAGCAGTTACATAAAGTACTTGCCCTTGTTTTAAGTAGTTGAGGTGGTCTTCTGCTAAGTGTGTACATTGACAATTCCTTATGATCAAAGCAGTATTTGAAATATCTTTTTTTTAAAAAAAAAAGTTTGAGTTTCTGTTCCCTAATCATAATCAAATGAAAAGGTATCTACCACAATTCTATAGTATGGAATTCTCCAAGCTTGGTTGTTTGCTTGTAGACATTTTATTACCCAATTAGATAACATCATCAGTGCCATTGAATGTGAGGTTTGCTGCCTGTTGATATGCAGCAGTTTACCTTGCCAGTTTTGGCGGGCTGTGTGTGTGTATAGTTTTCTTGTTGGTGGTTCCTTGATCATTGTTTTCTGTCTGATTGTCTGGTGTTAATCCCTGGTTATGTAAGTGTTGGCTGCTGAAAAAGATATGTTCTAGTCTTTTTATTTCTTTTCCAGGGTTGATTTATTTGAATGCCAAACTTCTAGGAATTTCCTAGTGCTTTTTGGATTTGACTTGGTTTTGGAAAACAAACCAACCAAAGGTTCTGTAGTCCTAAAAGAAAAAACAGGTCTGATTTACAGGTAGCTCTCGCTTAATAAGAGCATTAAAGCAATCACAAGCACGGCTGTGGTTTCGCTTAGCAACCGCTTCACTTAAACGACTAAGTTGCCAGTCCCAATTGTGGTTGCTAAACAAGACTACCTGTATAACACAATGCAATAGCCATTGTGTAGGAAAGACAAAAGACTAGCAAAACACTAGAAAAATTCACATGGGCAGATTCAGCCACTCTTAAGTGGGAAACTATTAGCCTCTTAGAGTCAGACCAAGCCAAATCATACTGATTCCATGATTGCTATTTATTTAAAATATAAAAGAACAGAAGCAATAACATTTAGACAAACAAAAGTACAATGTCAATCAAAACAGTCATATAATTTTATTTCTTTTATTTCTTCTCGTAGGTGCCCAGAATCGACTGAAAGGACTGAAGACACATTTTATTAGCAAGATATATTGCAATATATTATTAATTTTAATGTTTATGATAATTTTTAAATATGTAAGCAGGATAATGAGCTACCAACTTTTATATGATCTACCAACTTTTATATCTCTGCTCTATGCTGAAATTCTTGTGATACTGATAACCTTTTCTACTATCCTTCTGCTAAAAGAATTGGGATTACTAAACAATTCTATAATTATTCAGAAACCAAAAAAACCAGCAGAATGGTAATATACACTTCACCAAAGTAGCCAGTTCTTTCTATGGTGCTTTTCAACTTTTTTATAATTATTATATTTCATCATTGTGTTACTAGTTTAAGTGGGGTTGTTGTTGTTGTTGTTTTAAAAAAAGTATCTTAGAAGTTTTTTGTAAGCTTGTATGCCTGACAATATTTGACTCTCAATTACTTATTGCTTTATTAATAAAGAGTACACAAAAAAAGCCAAGTAAACTATCTGCAATCCTTGGAGTTATTGGCTGAACAATTCCATTTGTGTTTCTTTCATCCTGGGTCTTTAAACAGAGTGTCCATAAATCCTATATGTATAAATTATGCACATCATACAAGCACTTCTAGAGGACCCTACAAACACTGTCCTCACGAGCCAAATTATATGAACTCTCATTAAGCAGTATCAGTAATGGATGCAGCAAACAGCTTTAGGCATTGGGAACATAATCTATGGTTAGTAAAAACTATTAGTGAAAAGAAAAGCTCATTTACAGCTTTCAGAAATCAGCAGCTATCAGTCTCTCCCATGTAAATGAGCTGAAAGGAGTAGTATTCTGGGATGGAAAACATTCTGCAGAGTGTAAACGGGAATGTACTGCTAATCATTTCTCTCCCTTGTGGGTACTTTAGCTCTGCTATGAATAGTGTGTATAGCTTGAACTGGTTATCTAGTAATAGCACTTCATTCCCTTAGAGACATAGCAAGTAAGGGAGGGGGCATTGATCAATGTCAAAACTTAAAATTTACATATAAAAGAACAGCATTATTTCCCCACACACACACGCTCCTAAACGTTTCACAAATTACAACTAGGAATGCAAATTTAGATATCGCCATCTTTTCTGAAACATTTTGCATACATTAAGTTATAGAACATCATTCTCACATCACACTAGAAGGTCTTCGAGTTATTTAGCTAAAATAAGTGCTTCTTGAATACTGCAAACATAAAAGGAAGAAAGAGGAAAGCAACAATAGTAGTTTTAAGAGGGAAATGTTGCCCAATGTTTAAAATTCCACTTCTGTTTATGTAGGATCAAATTCAAGCTTCATAATAAACTTTCTAAAACAGAGGGAATAAAAGAGTTTAAATGATCTCATTAGATACAAGCCAATGTTTATTTAACCCTCAACTGTTAAGACTGCATTAGTATGACTCTTTTTATGTTGATTTCTATTTTTTTTTAACAAAATGCTTTAATTGAGTGATGCCTTCCTAGAGGCATTGTGTAATCTGAAAATAGAATAAATACAGTGACTAAAATGAAAAAGCAAAGCAAATGCTACCTATGGGAAAAAATTACAAACTTTGGCGAACTTTAAGATGGATAAACAAATGAGAGGTAATTTGGGTAAAAGCAAACTAAATTGTTTCTGCCCTGAAAGAACAAAACACAGGAAAGTCACCAATGGTGATGTCTCATATGAATCATCTTTTGCATAAATTTTCCAGTTTATTCTGTGTAAGATAGCTACTGAGGACATACTGTGTATGAGCAGATATATGAAACCCTGAAATTGTGTAACAATATTAGGGTCTACAATCATGTTACCAGAGAAGTGAAAATAGCTTTGGCTCTGTTACAGGATAATTTACATGAAAATAGTGACATACTTGAAAACTAAGGACGTTCCTGGTGTGGCACAAATGTATAAGCCAATGATTTACTGAATCTGAGAGTACCCTAATAAATAACTTATATGGATTTGCTAGAGTTAGAAGAGTATCTATAACCATAATCTTTAATTATTCACAGTTCTTAAAATGAGAAAGTAGAAGTTATACTGAAGCCATTACTTAGGTTGGATTGCTAGAATAACACCGTCAATTATATCAGCTGCATTCTTTGTTTTCAATATCCAAAGCAACATATAGTTTTATAAATGCTACTATTAAATGCTGCTGTATTATTTTTTATCTTACTGCACTGTTATTATGTTGGCATTATGTCGGCATTAATACTTTATAAGAGAGTCAGACTAGTATAATGATTAAGGCATCAGACTAGAACTAGACTAGCAACTATCCAGTCCTGTCATAGTTATGAAGCCACATGGGTGACCTTGAGCTAGTCATTTCCATAGCCCTAAGAAAGAGGCAATGGCAAGGCCCCAAACACGGGACAAATCTTATTAGTCTCCCTTTAATTCTTTGTTAGCAATCCAAAAATTTACACACACACACACACACACA
>JAKJMR010018555.1:1520463-1531903 GCA_024449315.1 Daboia siamensis | reverse complement strand
CCCTGAGTCCTTCGGGAAAGGGCGGTATATAAATGTAATAAAATAAAATAAATAAAATAAATAATATTTCAATTTAACTATTGATATTCATACATCTAGGTTTTTGTTAGCCAACATTTTTCTTTATCTTCACATTGGGGTTTGAAAAAACACCTATTCACTTGCATACTGGAAATTAACAGTTCTCCAGTACATGTACTGAGCTCTAACAGTTCAAGCAGAAACCAAAACAGGGGGAATAATGGGTTCAATCTGATTGGTTGTATGATGGTATATAAAGAGTGCATGTACACCCTAACCCCTCAGTTCAGTTATGGTTATCAATAAAATTGCTGCTCCTCTGTACTCACATGCCTGGAATCTTTCCTGCTCATTCAAACGCAAAATACAACAATAACAATATCTCATATTCAAGATACGGGTCCTATCTACTTAGATATATTCTATTTTAGGCCTCTTAGATATGTCCACACTCCATTCTTCTTCAGTCTTATTCTGGTTTTTTTTCCTTTGCCATGTAATTTTCTGTGTCCTTGCTTCAGGATCATCAAAGAATTCTTGTATTGTTGTATCATATTGAGGTGACCATCCAATCTCCATTTTTGGAAGGTTGAGGGGTCTGGCAGAGCTACCAAATCTTCTCATTATTTTCTCCTCTTGACATAGTTGTCCTGGACTGTCTATCTTTTCTTCCATCTGTTTCTCATTTTGATCTTCAAATTCCTTCTGGTTTATGTAGCAGGTTTTTCCCTCCATCCATTCTGTCATATTTTTTTCCAAATTTTCTCTTATCTGTACTTGTTGGGCAGTTAAATCTTCTGTCAAAATATTTGATTTTTCATCTTTTTCTGTTGTATTCTGTACAGACAGTTTATTAGTTGTAGTCAAAGTTTAGGTTTGCTTATCTAAGATGCTTTCTAGTTTTTCCCCAAAAGCTCTTATTTCATCTATGACAGGGGTGTCAAACTCAATTTCATTGAGGGCCGCATCAGCATTGCGGTTGCCCTCAGGGGGCCGGGTGGGTGTGGCCAGGGTGGGCGTGGCCTACTGGGTGGGTGTGGATAGAGTGCATATGGCCTGCTGGGTGGGCGTGGCCAGCTCTACATCGTTGGCATCAAGGGTGCCTATGGGGGCCTGGGCAGGAGTGGGACAGATCTGAGGGTCTCTGGCAGGAGGAGGGTCTCTGGGCCAAGGCCAAGGCAGTGGGGGCCGTTCCCTCACTGTTTCCAGGATGGCTTCGCGGGCCGCATGAAACCACCTCGCGGGCCGGATCTGGCCCCCGGGCCTTGTGTTTGACATGTCTGATCTATGAGAAGGAATTGGTAAGTTTGGCAAGTTATTTTCATCATAGCAGAAATTTGTTTTTGCATTTCTTCCATAGTAAAAGTCTCTTCCTGGTCTTCCATAGTAATCAGTTAAATTGAAAACTTTTATAGTTCTTTTTTTCCCCTCAGTGAATAAGAAACAGCTAAGACTCTCACAGCTGGTGTTCAAGGTTGTTTTTATCTTGTTTTCTAAACTGTCAGCCAGTTCTCTTTTCTTTAAAAATAACAGATTGCATTTTCAGGTTTGGCCTCAAGATGTCCCCCAACTGTTTAGGAAATTCCTTTCAATTATTTCTTCTGTTTTAGGAGGGAAAAGCCAAACTTTCAAATAAAAATAGGAAGTAAAAAGTAGATAATCAAATGCTTTTAATCCACAAGTTTAAAAAAAATAAAAGTTCTAATTGGGATCCAATTATTTCTTCAAAGTTTTTTTTTAAAAAAATCTCCCCTGTATATTCAATCACCACTGTTTCTGGAGGGAGGGCTAAAATCCCCCTTCCGTCTCCACAAGGGGGAAAGTACTTTAGCAGCTTACTTAGGTGGAAAAAAAGTTGGAATTTAAGAGAGGTAGATCTCACCCAGTCTCTTCCACACTGCTTTAATGTTGCCTGATGGTAAGTGTGACTTCGGCTGTCCTCAGCTTAGTGACCGGCCATATTGCTATTGTCACTGCACGTTTTTTTTTGTTCGTCAGAAAAGTTCATTTCTAACTGTACATTTCCCTGCTCTCTGCACCTGTGGAGATATGACTTATCTGGTAATCATAGTGAAGCCCATATGACTAGTTATGTTTATGGTTTCAGACTGCTATGTGCGCATGTCTAGAAAAAGTTTCTCACAGTTACTCCTTATTGTTCTTTTTCTTTGCTGTTACTGTCTGTTACGTTAGGATGTAGTCAGCTAGCTCTCTTTATCACATATATTTAATTTGTATATTTTTGTAATTAAAAGGTATTTAGTAAGATTATGCGTCGTGTTTTATTTCCTTCCTTCATGCACATCATGCATTCTCTGAGGCACGATCCTTCGCCCTCTACTAAGGTGATTTTTACCTTAACAGCTATGGCCGATCTTTTGTCCACCGGTTCAAAGGCAACATAGGCACTAACAGGAGAGTTGCTGCTCTCACACATTTCTGCAAAAGCCCCTCCTGCTGGTCGCCTCTCCAGGGCAACTTTTCGGCACTTTTAGGGCCCCCCAGCAATGCGAAACTGGATGTGGAAGACAAGAGCCATCCTCCAAACATCCATAGCGGCCACATCAGCAAACCAGAAGTCTTGATTCCATTGACTCTTATCTACCACCATTTTGTTTTAACCATTAGTAGTTCAGATTCTTGTAGAGAGCATAAGCTTGCAATAAACTTTTATATTCATTTGAATTACCTGGATGTCCTGATTTTCTCTTGCCTGACATTAGATAGATGGGTAGATGGATGGAAATAGATAGATAGATAGATAGATAGATAGATAGATAGATAGATAGATAGATAGATAGATAGATAGATAGATAGATAGATAGACAGACAAACAGATCTAAAATGGGACGTTTGTATTAGATGTATATGAGTTTCCCTCCATCATTTTTCAATTTGAACAAATTCTCTGAGCAGTGCAAATGTGCACACATTCATTTTTCTGTTTTTTCCTCTTTGATGTGTGCCTTGTTCTTATTGACACTTAAGCAAAATCTCTCTCTCTCTCTCTCTCTCTCTGTGTGTGTGTGTGTGTGTGTGTGTGTGTGTGTGTGTGTGTGTGTGTGTAAATAACAGGAAAAGAACAGCCCACCCAAATAGGTATGCTGAACTTTAGCTCCTATTTAGGCATCACCATCATTTTCACTGCATATTAGAATGAAATTATTTGAAGCAGTACCTTTTACAGTTTAAACCCTACATTGCTTCCTCCCCCTTTTCCACAGCTTAATGGACACCTTGCTTTGCACTTCTGATGTTCAATATGACAATTAGCTATTGATGCAATTGGTATTCCTACTAATTCCTAACATCTCTCACACACAGTCTTGTAAATTAGTATAAATAATTAGCATAAGTATGCTTGCAGAATACAACAATGCAATCCAAGAAACACACTTTTAGAAACTATAACACACTGTTTCAGAATGGTATTTTATATTGTTCCAAATACTTAATATCTTATGTGTTTTACATTTCTAAGTACAGCAATTCCAAAGAGAGGACAGTCCTTTTAAACTTGGTCTCCTTCCTCATTCTGGTTCTGAATCCCTACAGCTCTCTGACTATATATAAGGGCACTTGATAAGGAAAGGATGGCATAGCATTAAGAGAGTCTTCCTATATTGTCTTCCTGTACATGACTGAACCTCCCCGTCTACAATATCTCCAAGCAAGAGGATTGGTACAATATAGGTTGCCTTAGAGCAAATTTAATAAATAAATGTATGTATCTATGTATGTATGTATGTGTGCAGGTAGTCTTCAACTTGCAACCAATTGCTTACAACCATTCAAAGTTATGATGAATCTACCTTGGGACTACTTATACCTCAGATTTGAGGTTCAGACTGCCCTCCTACTGAAGTCGCATGACTAACTTCCAGGCTGTATTTACAGCTATTTACAGCCCTGCAGTCCGTGACCACATTTTACAACAGTTTTGTTGAAAACTGGCATTTAGTTCCAATTTTCATGGCACTCCATTAGTTGATCTAATGACTATGGCAGCCACTTCCTATCTACAGTGTTCACTTAATGACTTCTGCAAAAAAGAATTGTAAAATCAGGTTGGTCAGATTTTTTGATTATCATGACTTTTCATCACAATGAGCAGACTCTGTTACAGTTGTTAAATCAAAGGCTACCTGTATAGTGGAAAAGATCCATTTGATTTGGAACATATTGCCAAATTTTCACATATAATATCAGAACTTTTTTCCAATGCAATACTATGCACCCAGTATATGCACCTGGCATGTTTTGCATAGTTTGAATAATTTATAACATATCTTTTTTATTCTACAAACTAAGATGAATAAATTTTCCAGAAAATTAAAGTGAGCTTTTCCACTTAGTCTCTAATATTATGCTTACAATTTTGTTCCTAGAGTTTAAATTTATAAAATTTATAATTTACATTTATAAAGAGATCAGAGACACAAAGAAGTTTAAAAGGTTGAAACAATTCTGGGCATGTAGAAAAAAGCACTATAAACTACTAAGATCAGCTTCAAGAGAATTACTAAGTTTAGGATCAAGCTTTCTCCCAGCTATTAAATGATCATCAAATTCCTGTGTGGGCAGAAATTTTGTCACATTGAAATGTGGGCCTCTCTGTGGGAATAAAGTTATGAGCCTGATCATCGCCATTCTGTCATTATATTAAAGACTGCTTTAAGGACTTTTCATTCTGCCGGCATGGCAAAGACCTTCCAAAGTGGTGACATCATTTTAAGGAGATAGGAACCTATAGCATAAACAGGATGTATTGTGTGTAACCATATATGGTAAATGTTTTGTACAACCAATGAACTTTTGCCCTTTGTATTCCCTGGAAGACCCTCAATAAAAGGGGGCTTCGGACTCCGGTCTGGAGTTCTCATCCCGAGACAACCCTGTGTCTTTGTATTTCATGAGAACCGTGGTGCGAAGGGTGGCATCACGCCACAAGTGGTGACCCCGACGTGATCGCTGAAAGGATCTCTGTGACTGCCGCAGTTCCCAATGGTAGCCGTGATTATCCGGTACCTTGGGTCGGTGGGAACGAGACTCCATTAAAACCGCACCACGACACGACTGCTCCAGAGGCTGCCTTCAGTCATCGCAGTTCCTAGTTGTGACCGTGAGTGTCCGGCACATTAGGTCGGTGACGGTGGGCAGCTGAAAGAGCGCGAGTGTAACGACACGATCAAGGGACAGTTTTGTACTTGGTGTGTCCGTCTTCTGCTATACTTTCGCCAGGACTTGGACAAGAGCTCTCATCAGTTTGCTGCAGGTCGGCTCTGATTCTACGTAAGTATGGGCAGCGATCTCTCTACTGTTCAGGCAGAACACGTCAGGGAAATAAGAGAGATAACTAGACGAAATTACTTTTATTTTAAACCAGATGGCAAGGGCTGCCAGATAACAGGAAAGGAAATTGGAAAATTGTTAAAATATGTATGGGAGAATGTACCATCTTACCCAACAGGAGGAAGTGTGAAGTTAAAAACTTGGCGGAAACTGGGAGAAACTTTACATTCTAACCCCAGAGCTCCGTCGGAATTTTTAACAACATGGAGGGGCGTGGTGGAGGCCATTGAAACTCAAGAAAAGCCATTGACATCAGCTTTGGCTGGAGAAAGAGCACCTCCATATTCAGAGGTTCGTCTTTATCCACCATCGGCTCCGGCTGAACTTTGTCTCAGTAATCATGGGAAAATTTTGTCGTCTCCATCTGGAGGCATATATCCGGCTCTAGATAATCTGTCGTCTTCAAAAACAAAGAATGCGATCGATGAAACTTTAGCCGTAGCTTTCAGAAACGGAGAACTCAGTCCAGAGGAGACAGTGGATCTGGCTCCTTCCGCCTATCCAGTCACTGTTCAAATGGATGCCCAATTAAATCCGGTGAGAATTTGGACACCATTACCTTTAAGAACTTTGCGTGAAATTAAAACAGCAGTTCAAGAATATGGCTTAAAAAGTAAATACACCCATGCGCTGTTAGAAGCCTTGGCATTTGGTCACAAAATGATTCCAGAGGACTGGAAAGGACTTATGAGAATGCTTTTAACACCAGCTCAATATTTAGTTTTTGATTTAACTTGAAGACAACAGGCCGTGGCTAGAAGGACTGCTCAAATATTACCAGATCAAATTTATGGAGCAGGCAACTTTTCCACAGTAGAACAACAACGAGATGATTTACCTGATGGAGCGTATCCAATCATTATTGTGGCGGTTTTTGCTGCTCTGAGCAAAGTTGATGACCGTCCGGGTGCCGGGAAAAGCTTTACCTTAATTAAACAAGCAAATGGACAAGACTATAGCTCTTTTATTGATAAATTGAAAGCTGCCGTAGAACGACAAATTGAAAATGCGGTAGCCGCTGAAGAAGTAGTTAAAAAATTGGCTGTAGAAAATGCAAATGAGGATTGTAAAAGAATCCTTCGACCCCTTTTAGCCTCAGGCCCAAAGGAATTGGCTGAAATGATTCAGGCTTGTAGTGCAGTGGGCAGTCAAGCCTATCAAATGGAAGCTTTGGCTGCTGCTTTTCAAAGTAAAAAGACAGGGAATTGTTTTAACTGTGACAAGCCAGGACACTTGAAAGCAGAATGTCGAGCACCCGGGGGGGGACGACATAAAGGGAAATCCGGTGGGATTGTAAAACCAAAATCTCTATGTCCAAAATGCAGGAAGGGATATCATTGGGCTAACCAATGTCGCAGTAGTAACTCTTCCAACAGGGTTTCAAAAAACTAAACAAGGGGGAGATGATAAGGCCCCCTAATCAGGATGTTACTGAACCTTATCACTTAACAACACAACAAAAAAGGCCCCCTAATCAGGATGTTACTGAACCTTATCACTTAACAACACAACCAGCAGGAGTGGATTTGCCGTTGGCTTCTGCATGTGAATTGAATTTTCCAGGAGCAGTGGAAATTTGTGAAACCCAATTGAAGGGACCTTTGCCAGATGGAACTGTGGGGATAGTTTTACCTCGGTCCTCGGCATCAAAAAAGGGAATTTTTGTCCTCCCGGGGGTGATCGACAATGATTATGAAGGAATTATTAAAGTTCAGATGTATGCAAACCTGCCTAAAACTGTAAAGAAAGGGGAATGTTTTGCACAATTGATTTTATTGCCCTATTGTAAACAAGGGAATTCATCCAAAACTAGAGGAACAGGGGGATTTGGCTCTACAGATCAAGGGGGGGAGTTTTGTCAGTTTGTTTTTGCTATAGCTAAACAATTGGAACCCCAAAAACCTTTAATGACCATTTTAATCAATAACCGACCTTTTTCAGGTCTGGTGGACACCGGAGCTGACGTATCAGTCATTCGAGTGTCGGATTGGCCAAAGGAGTGGCCGGTAGAAGATACTCCTGCAGTTCGAGGAGTAGGAGGTCTTCAACATGCTCAAATCAGCAAACAGTGGTTAACAGCAACACTTAAGCAAGGAGGAACAGCCGCAAAGATTAAACCAGTGGTGATGCAATTACATATTAATCTTTGGGGCAGAGATTTGTTGAGCCAATTAAATGCGAAACTGATTATAGAGGATTAAGATGGATAGGAAACAATTGATGAAATTACAATTGACATCAGGCATTCCTGTCTGGACAGAACAATGGCCACTGTCACAGGAGAAGTTAACCAATTTGCATATCTTGGTCAAAGAACAGCTCGATGCAGGACATATAGAATTGACTACCAGTCCCTATAATAGTCCTGTTTTTG
Organism: Daboia siamensis; assembly: GCA_024449315.1. Classification (NCBI taxonomy): domain Eukaryota; kingdom Metazoa; phylum Chordata; class Lepidosauria; order Squamata; family Viperidae; genus Daboia; species Daboia siamensis. The sequence goes on along the minus strand of JAKJMR010018555.1, from coordinate 1,524,156 downwards.
TTATTAAAAAGAAATCTGGCAAATGGCGTTTTATTCATGATTTAAGAAACATTAATGCAATTATAGTTTCCATGGGGCCTATTCAGTGTGGGCTCCCTAATCCAAATCTGATTCCTCAAAATTGGGATTTGATGATAATTGATTTGAAAGATGCTTTTTTTACCATCCCTTTACATTCAAAGGACAAACAACTTTTTGCCTTCACTGTGCCTGACTTAAACAATAGTAAACCCGATGTCAGATATCAGTGGAAAGTTTTACCCCAGGGGATGTTAAATAGTCCAACAATGTGTCAAATGTACATTGGTTGGGCTCTTCAGCCTTTGAGGGATAAACACCCTGATTGGAAAATTTATCATTATATGGATGACATTTTGTTTGCCAAAATTGGACCTGAAGGGATAATGCAACAGTTTTTGCCAGAAATTGTGGCTCAACTCAAAGTTTTTGGTCTTTTGATTAGTCCGGAGAAGATTCAAACACAACTTCCGGTCAATTATTTGGGTCATAAATTAGGCCTGGCTTCAGTACAACCACAGGTGGTCCTTTTTGACCTTCCAAAAACACACAATTTTGTAGAACTTCAAAAATGGTTGGGCAACATCAATTGGGTCAGATCTTATTTGGGGCTCACAACAAAGGAATTGGCACCTTTGTTCGCGGCATTAAAGGACGGGAAACAACCTACTGACCCTATTCATTTGACAGATGAACAATATGCAGTGGTACAAATGATAGAGACTCGTCTGAATCAGGTCTGGACAGATCGCTGTTTGGATAATGTACCCTTGGAATTAATTTTGCTGTCTGATAGATTACCCACAGGGATTATTGTCCAACAACAGGACAAAAGGACCTTTATTTTGGAATGGATTCACTTGAATCACACGCCCTCACATTCTGTTAGTACTCCATCTCAAGTTTATTTTGATTTGATCTCCAAAGGTCGACTCCGCTGTGTCAAATTGGCTGGAGTACAACCTGTTAAAATTTATGTGCCTTTTTCACTTTTGATTTGGGAATCCTTATTGTCACAGAGTGAAGCTTTGCAGATTGCATTGGCCGATTGGCATGGACAATTTTCTTGTCATCCACCATCCGATCCACGTTTGGCTCTTTTTAAAAATGTTTCCTTGAAATTTCAAACTGCTCGCTCATCCACCCCTTTGGACGCAGTGACTATTTTTGCGGATGGAGGAAAACAATATGGTGCCTGTGTTTGGCAGGAAGCTGGCACCTGGGTTACTCGGGTAACCCCCCCTCAGCCTTCGGCTCAGAGGGCTGAGTTAGCTGCTACTATTTTGGCCTTTCAACTCCATACACAATCTTTTAACCTCATAGTTGATAGTCTGTATGTTTACGGACTCATAGAGTCTCTTCCCTGGGCCTATTTGTCCCCGGGAACAGATTCTCACTTACTAGGGTTATTTTTGACCCTCCAGAGCTTTTTGGAAGCTCGCAAAGCCCCCTATTTTGTGGGGCATATGCGTAGTCATCAGCCTTTTCCGGGCCTCTTAACAGAGGGCAATGAAAGGGCTGATGCTGCCACTCAGATAGCTATGGCTGACATAACACCTTGGGACAGCCACAGCTATTTTCATCAAAATGCAAAAGCCTTGATGAAACAATTTGGTCTTTCTACAGGGGAGGCTTCTGCCATAATTCAGCAGCGCCCCTCTTGCAGCAAAATTGCCTCCTCCATGCCCATGGGAGTTAATCCCCGGGGCACGGAGAGAAATTCTCTTTGGCAAATGGATGTTACTCATTTTTTGCCCTTTGCGCCTTGGAAGTATCTTCATGTGACCATTGACACCTTTTCGGGTTTTATACTGGCCTCAGCTCAAAGGGGAGAAACAACCAAACATGTCATTAATCATTGTATTCGGACCTTTTCGGTTCTGGGTAAACCTCGAGAATTGAAAACTGACAATGGCCCGGCTTACATTAGTCAAGCTTTTGCTACCTTTTGTAACACCTGGGGCATTATCCACAAATTTGGCCTGCCCTATAATTCCCAAGGACAATCTATTTGTGAACGTGCCAATGGCACCCTTAAAAGAATGTTGGAAAAAATTGATAAAAAAGAAAGGGGAAATTGCCCTGGTTTGCCTGGAATTCAAAACACTTTAAACTTAGCTCTTTCTACGTTAAATTTTTTAAATTTGACTGGCTCACCTGCTGCCACGGCCGCAGAATGTTTGTTTTCTTTTTCCCTCCCTTCTCCAGATCAACAACCCTTGGTGTGGGCGCGTTTGTTACCAGATCCGACTTGGCACGGACCCTATAAATTGATAACTTGGGGTCGAGGATATGCTGCCATTCAAAAGGATGATAGGACTGTTTGGATTCCTGGTCGTTGTGTGCGGCCCTACCATATTAAGAACTCAGACAATAAAGAAGAATAACGAGGTGGTGGATCCTGATTCAGGGATCTGGCAAAGCAATCTTATGGTTCAGGACATTCGACATTTTGCAACCTTGTTAAATCGTACAGATTGTTGGATATGTGCCCACATTCCTGGACAAAGTAAGAGAGGGCTTTTATTACATGTGGTGCCTTTTAATCGTTCAACTTGGGACAATGAGGACTTTGCAAGTGATAATCCCCCTCGATTTAATTATACAGTGGCTTTAGCCAGTAGAATTTGGGAACCAGCTTGGCTTTGTTTTCGTTCTAGTAAAGCAGGGAAGAAAGTGGGTACGTATTTAAATTGTAACCGAACGGAGGAGTGGGACAACCGGAACAAATGTAAAATAATAAAAGGAAAGTTAACATCTAAAATTAGTAATGATGAGACAACATATGTCTCTAATGAAAATATGACACTTGAAATTTATGCAGCTTGCAGCCTTTTTCAATATCTTATGCAACATAGCATGACCCTCTTGCCCGGTTTTTGGTTTGTTTGTGGTCGGACAGCGTATCCCTATGTTCCTCCCAATTGGAGTGGAGTATGTACTTTGGGTTTTGTGGTTCCAGCCCTATATGTTTTTAAAGAACTGCCAAAGGTTCGGATAAGAAATAAGAGATCCGAGACTGTGGAATCACCTTTAACACTTGGAGGCCAATGGTATGTGCAGGCGGCCAGAGCAATGATTCCACCTTTAGGGGTAGCAATGAATTATAGAGATTTGCATATTTTAAATAATTGGACAGTAGCCATGTTTAATGAAACCTTGAAATCAGTTAAATTGATAAATCAGGAATTGTCCGAAGTAAGAGAAGTAGCTCTGCAAAATAGATATGCTTTGGATACAGTGTTAGCAGCAAAGGGTGGTGTTTGTGCTCTTATTCATTCTCACTGTTGTATGTACATTCACGATAACTCTCCTAATATCACAAAAACAGTACAGGCTATGGAAGACATGATAGCGCGTAACCCACTGCGTGGGGATGGATCGGGGGCCTTGGACATATGGGGAGCCATGTGGTCTTGGCTGCCTGACGGATCCTGGATACGTTCAGTGGTATCTACCATCATTATAATCATTGTCATGTTAGTAATGTTGTGCTGTTGTATTCAATGTATTCCTTCTCTCATATCAATGTTTGGCCAAATGTGGAAACAACCTACAGTTGCTATGGCCTTCCGATCACCAGATGAAGAGAAGTGGATGCCTTCAAAACAGATAAAAAAGGAGGAGATGTGGGAATAAAGTTATGAGCCTGATCATCGCCATTCTGTCATTATA
>JAKJMR010018555.1:1509667-1520453 GCA_024449315.1 Daboia siamensis | reverse complement strand
TTTGTATTTCATGAGAACCGTGGTGCGAAGGGTGGCATCACGCCACACCTCTCTTTCATTCCATAAGTAGATTATTAGCATACAGACAGTGATATATGATTTTAAAAGCTAAGAACCATGAAAGTACATATGACGTTATAGATCTCAGATATGATAATTGAAGCCTATTACTTTATGCCGTGAATAAGAGATCTCAAATGATTTGTTCTAGGATCCATTTGTTGTTTTCCTAGTTCTCCCAACACCAAATCTCTCTATACTCATTCTATCCTGCTTCTTCAAAGTCCAAATCATTTCCATACTTTTGCTAAAAATAACCTAAGTCATCAGGAGCTAAGCTTAAATCTTGTTCATATGATATAGATCTGAGACAAGGATAGAAATCTTTGCTGCAGGGCTACTAGAAGAAAGTAGAATCATTTAGGGAAGAGAAAATATATAAATCCTTCAAGACTTATTAATCGTACCTAGTGAGAGAGGTGAAAAGTAAGTTTTGATCTTAACCATTTTAAACATAGTTTGATAGATTCCTATTCCATATTTTAAATATTGTAATAAACTACTGCTGAATTATTATAAAATCAAACCTAATTTAATTGGAAATTCTTATGTTTAGCTTATTTATTTTCATTACTGATTTATTCTATAATTACTGGTGTTATTATTTTGTTTAATGATCTCTAGTCAACTGTTCAGAGAGAAAGTTGTGTCAAAGTGTGAGTGTTATTACTTAGATAACTGAATAGATAGGACAAAAAGAGAAAATGAAGGTGAGAAGGAATGACATTGACAACTGCTTTCCTGAACCACAAAATATCTGGATCATTTTGTTGTAGATTCACTTGTTGAGGTATCTCTCCAGAGTTCCAGTGCTTGTTCTCATAAAAATTGTATCGCAACTCCCTGAATTTACAGAAAATTTTATTTGGAAGTCATAGAACAGACATGTCAAACACAAGGCCCGGGGGCCGGATCCGGCCCGCGAAGTGGTTTCATGCGGCCCGCGAAGCCATCCTGGAAAGAGTGAGGGAACGGCCCCCACTGCCTTGGCCCTGGCCCAGAGACCCTCCTCCTGCCAGAGACCCTCAGATCTGTCCCACTCCTGCCCAGGCCCCCATAGGCACCCTTGATGTCAACGATGTAGAGCTGGCCACGCCCATCCAGTAGGTCATACGCACTCTAGCCATGCCCACCCTGGCCACACCCACTCGGCCCCCTGAGGGCAACCGCAATGCTGATGCGGCCCTCAATGAAATTGAGTTTGACACCCCTGTCATAGAATAAGACAGCAGAAGGAAATAAGAATGGGCAAGGTTTGCGCACGTTGATGTACATACCAAGAATTAATTATTTCCTATTATGATGAAAGATGACCAGCCATCATCTAGTTTAACATGGCTAATTTATGATTCATTCTCTATTCCTAGTGGAGATGCCGATTTTAAATGGTATGTGCATTGCATACCCATATTATACATGCATTTGGGATAACAGCTAACCTATGAAGATGTAAAAAAAATTGGCCACATCCAGATTTCTCAAGCCCTTTCCACCCCATCAGAAAGTATCAAGATTATTTGCATAATTTCAGTGAATAACAGCTGTGCAATTTTCAATAGAATTTTAGCCAGAAATTAAGAAAAAACAAAATGTGCTTTTAAAAAATGAAAATTAATCCCAACCTTTTTCACAGTTATTACCATTCCATTCTAATGCCCAAATAGTACTTGACTTCCAGAATTATTTTTTTTTTAAATGAACTGACCTTTATCACAAAAATGCTACTTGTTGAAACTTCCGGTCCTGCGCAGCAGCGCAGCAATCGAGGGGTTTGAGACTCCGTGCCCTTCGGCTCAGTTTCTTCCTGTTAGGGGACACTAAATGAGCCAGAAGCCACCCCGAAGAGGTGGCATAAAGGAAGTAAGTCCCGGGGACCTTGGAGAGATTGCAGTCGACCTGATCGATCCAGGAGAAGCCTTCCAGAAACCAACAGGAAAAAGGCTCCCCTAACTTCAGAGTCTAGCCTAAGCTGCAAGCAACCGAAGTCAAAAGCACTATTTGTAAACAGCTGCTTTGAATCTGGGTAAGAACATCGATTTTCTCTATCCTACTTATCAACTGAAAGAAAAAAAATCCCAAGAAGCAAAAACCCTCCGAAAGTGAAGGAGGGGGATTTTTGCCTCATCCTTTTACTAATGGAAGCAGCGAATTAAACCTTTTATGGAGGATCAAAACATTTTAAAATGAAATGACTATAAAACCTAAATTTGGATAAGTTTGAAGTTACTGAATGGTTAAGATTCTCATTTTAAAGGCAATTTGTTCATTTTGAAAATTTGAAAAATAAACCAATGCTGACATCTAGGATGAAGACTATGATAGCAGGATCATAGGATGTGAATTTGACTTTAAGAGGGAAGAGCCCCTCAAGTAACATAGTACTTTCTTTTTCTTCTTTTTTATTTTATTTCTTGATATGAGTAATATAAAAGAGTTGGAATGGCTTATATAAAGGAAATGTTTTAGCTATCTAAAAGTGATTGACTTTAAGAAAATTACAATGGATTAAAAATGTTTTGAATAAGAGTTAAAAGACTAGAGGACTAGATTTATTAAATGGAATACATTTTTAATTATGGTAAAAAAAACAATGAAATTTTTTTGGAAATAAATATGTACAGTATTAGCTAATAGAAAATAGGGATTTTAAGTAGCATACTATTTTTTATTTTTTTTATTCTTTTTATTTTTTCTTTTTTTAGTCTTATTTATTCCATAAGAAAACTAAAAGTATTGGATTGGCTTACATGAGAAAAAAATAGACTTAAATATTTAAATGTAATTAACTTTGAGAAAATCTTAACCAGTAAGAATGTTTTGAACATTGTGGGAAAAACAAATGTAAACAAGAACTGTAAACAGGATCTATGATGAGACAACCAGAATGAGTAGATAGAAAAGGAATATTATATTGATGTGATTATTATATTAAGGTGATTATGTTAAAAAATAATAAAACATATTTTTTTTAAAAAGACTACTTGTGATTGATGTAGAAGTTACAAAAGACAGATGTTATATTTTATGATGCTGTGCAGATGGAAAACAAAGGTGCTTTTCTCTTTTATAAATCAGGTAACATAATTTTTAAAAGAAAGACATGGCTTGGAGGTACACAAAGAAGAACAAAAGAAGATTGAAGAAATTTGGATTTTTTTTGCATTTTCATATTGATTATAATACTGCAAGGAACATCAGACAGAGCACCATAATAAGTACATAGAACAAAGAGATAACTTATACAAAGCAGCAATCAGCTACTGCGTGTTTAGATGAAAATGAAACATTTCACATAAGTTGAAAATCCTTTGATTTAAAAGAAAAGCTTTATATCAACAATAAGTAGAATCAATTTCATATTAAAGTCTGCCTCTTCTGAAACTAAAGTAGCCTTTTTTGGTCTTCTGAATTAATTGAAATGTTTTGGTATTTTTTAAAACTTTATTTTATTGATAATGAACCTAACAGATCTTTGATCTTTGCTTTGATCCCAGGCCTAATTTGGAATTAATCAATGACAGAATAAAGGGAAGAAAACACAGACAGTAATTATAAGAGCAATAAAAGTGAATATCTTATTAGCAGAGAAGACATAGATCCAAATGGCAGAAAATGAAATTTCCACAGAAAATATGAAAAGGAAAGAGATAAATTGGTTGCTATTTGGCAGTGAGCTGGCACAGTCATGTATGTATGTGGTAATGTATGTATGATTTGATTCGCAACAGAAGATTGCTTTCATTGAAGTTATTAGTCTCAACCTGTTATCTGTGTTTCTTTGGATGGGAGATCACCAGGGAATACTACAATGGAAAGTTAGGCTAGAAATCAAATTACATCTGAAAGAAGACCATGGCAAATATATCTATATTGTTGCCAAGAAACCATATGAGTGTGAGCTTGTCGATCAGAAGGTCAGCAGTTTGGTGGGTCGAATCCCTAGTGCCGTGTGGCAGAGTGAGCACCTGTTACTCGTCCCAGCTTCTGCCAACCTAGCAGTTTGAAAGCATGTAAAAATGCAAGTAGAAAAATAGGGACCACTATGGTGGGAAGGTAACAGCGTTCCGTGCGCCTTTGGCGTCTAGTCATGCCGGCCACATGACCACGGAGACGTCCTCGGACAAGCACTGGCTCTTCGGCTTTGAAACGGAGATGAGCACCAGCCCCTAGAGTCGGAAACGACTAGCATGCATGTGCGGGGGAACCTTTACCTTTACATTCAATTAAAAGGAGCATTTTACCAGTACCCTTTAATGTGGCACAGCAGTGGTTCTCAATCTATGGTCTGCGGACCTGTGTGGGATCCGTAATGTCATCACAGAGGGTCAGCAAAGGCTTGAAAAAAATGTTGTGATTTAAATCCTGAGTTAAGTCTTAGGGGTGGTGGGCCATGGCTCGCAGCCACAAAAAGTATTTAAAGAGGGGGGGTCTGTGGTGAGGAAAAGGTTAAAAACCACTGTGTTATAGGGTTGGAAGCAGCAAATAAAGTTTTCCCTCTTCCTTGGCTTAAAGAAGAAGAGTATTCCTGGAACAAGGCAATAAATAAAGGTTATATATACAGAGATCTGAGAAAGAATGGCTTTCTGACAGTTCTACTTTTAATCTATTTAGATCAGGGTCCCCATTCTCCAGGCCACACAAACAAGCAAAGCCCCACTTGTGGGATGCTGGCAGCACACTAAACCATGCACTCTCCGGTCCCTTTCTCCACGAAACTGGTCCCTGGTGCCCCAAAAATTGGGGACCTCTGGCTTAAATCATCCTCTTCCCCCTCTCTATGAATGATATTGTAAGATAAAGATGCTGGAAGTTAAAACGCTGACTCAGAATTTTTTAAGAGGTACCTATATTCTGAACCAAGTATTCTGCAACGTACCTCTGTGCAGCAGCTTCTCTAAGACAATTCTCAAACGATGAAGCGTTGATGGTGAAATTTCATACTTGTTTACATCTATCACTGGAAGTTGTTGACACTTCCCAAATACTCCATCTGCAGAAGGAAAGGAGAAAATTAGGAGATAAATAGAAAAGGAAATAATGTTATTCTGTGTTACCTCTAATACTTCAGGAAATTTGTATTATCCTTTTATAATATTTTCCACTTCCACAAAATGCAAAATAAACCATGGGGCATTTCTATTATTCACCCTTCCATTCTTTTTATCAATGCTCCCATCTTAAGCAATGCCAAAGCAAAAATAAAATAAAATAAATATTTCTTGTCAAAACCAGAACGCAAAGGAAACACTGATGTTCGTTCTCAGAAGTAGTAATTCCCCCCCCCTCTCAATACAGAAAACTCTGGAGTGGTAAATGAATGTTGAATCAATAATAGACAGCCAAAGCCAGCTTAATGTAGTGCCGTCTAATGAATGCAATAAAAGGAAGCTGCTCACACAACAATGAGATATTAATGAAACCTAATTTATTTTGCTCCATTCCATTTGCCTAAAATGACAGACTCTTCTCATCAAACTCTTTTCATATCACACCTTCTAATTAATTTAGGTCCTAATTAGTCTTTATTTAAAGAATTGTTCATTTCAAGACAATCTTCCTGTGTGGGGAGAACATAGGCAGTGGAGGGGAGTTCAAACATAAAATTACTTTTCTCCCTTCCATACAAAAAACTAATTTAGCGACTAGGTGTTTATAGTACCTTCTGACCATCTGCAGCCCTATGTTCTTAAAAAAGGAAAGAGAGGTGTATTTATTGTTCTCTGCTGTATACAGTGATCCAAAGGAAACCATTCAAATGCAACAAGTTTAATTAGCATGCCGTTCTTTGTACACCGTGTTTTAATTTAGTAATTACTGCAGATATTGCATTTATAATCAAAAGGGACAGTGAAATTTGACTAGCAGAACCTAATATTAAGAATTAATTTACAAGTATCTTTTTCTGTGGGATTTCAACCACATGAAACAATTTTAAAAAATCTTTTCACAATGCAAGTAGTACATCTGTAATTTATGAAATGCAGAAATAATAATACTGATATAGACTTATATTATGGAGTATATAGGTTTATATAAGCCTAATTAGTCCTGCATTTTAAGAATGGAATAAATTATTAATCTAATATTGTTGGGAGGCAATTTAAAATAAAGAAATCACAAAACTTTCACATCATATTTCTGAAGCACAATGTCAGCAAAATTAGCTCCCAATTTATGTGTTTTATCAAGGACAAAGGGGTTTCTATACTAAATCAAAAATCTTGCCATGCCACATATTTTGCATTAGAAAAATGCTTCCTAGTAAGGAACTTTTCATTGCTTACAAGAACAAAATGACTCTTTAATATTTCATACTACAGCATTAATTGTATATCAGTGATAATACAGAATATCCACCAAATTTCAAAAATGTGATACAAATATGTTCCTCTTATGGATCCAAAGACTTATTTTATATTCAGTATTGATCATTCAGGTGGCTATTCTGAATCAGGCAAGATGTAATTATCTGAATATTTAAACCTAAAATATACTGTACAGATTTTGAATTATATTACAGAGCAGTTTTTCTCAACCCTGATACTTTGAGCATGTGTGGACTTCAACTTTCAGAATTCCCCAACGAGCACAGAGGAACTCTGGGAACTGAAGTCTGCACATCTTCAAGCTGCCAAGATTGAGAAACGCTATTACAGAGGATCAGCAAAAAGGTGGATGTGAAATATGTAACGTTTAGCCTTGATCTTTGCAGTTTGCTAGACTCCCTAATAAACACATTCTTTAATCAATAGGTTCAAGGCCCTTTCTAGGGTACAGAACAAACTTGCCTGAATGGCCATTCAGAATTTTAAAAATGTCTCTATCAGAAGCTCCTTGTTGAGAACCAAGTCCTCTATAGGGAAGATAGTCAGAAAGGGAAAGAGAAGAAATGTTGTGTGTGTTTCTGTGGATGTGTGTATGCACTATAGTTATCTCTAGATTATAAGATAAGATAATCTTTATTGTCATTTTTTTACTGTGGGCACAATGGCGCACATCAAAAATGAAATTTAGTTGCCCGCTCTCAAAGTGAGACACATACAGGACACACACCTAAAACATACTACATACAACATATGTATAGACCCACATCCCTACATATACATAACAAATAAATATTAAATACTGTCCATCTTGAATATAACAGAAGGAGGAAGCTTGAGAGTTCACAAGATTAGTGCTGTATGGAATGAAACTATGGCTGAATCTGGATGTTCTGCTACGGATACCACAAAGCCCCCTCCTCCCAGAAGGTAACAAGGAAAACAGGTCGTGAAGAGGATGAGTAGTGTCCCAGATAATATACAGTGTTGTACAAAAATACCCCAAACTATTTTATAGAACATTACTATGATTGAATCTAATTCCACTTAAGATGCCCTCCTGTTTGCCTAACAGAGCATTCTTTTAGTTCTTCTTTCCAGAGTCAGAATTTTGACATAGCAATAGCAGTAGCACTTAGACTTATATATCGCTTCACAGTGTTTTAAAGCCCTCTCTGAGCGGCTTACAGAGTCAGCCTATCTCCCCCAATAATCTGGGTCCTCATTTTACTGACCTTGGAAGGATGGAAGGCTGAGTCAAGCTTGAGAATCAGCAGAAGTTGCCTGCAGTACTGCATTCTAACCCCTGCCACTGTCCAGAGTCGCTTTGTATAGTGAGATGGGCAGCATACAAATTTAAATGAATGAATGAATGAATGAATGAATGATAATAAATAAATAAATAAATAAATAAATAAATAAATAAATAAATAAATAAATAAACAAACAAATAAACAAATAAATAAATAAATAAATAGCACTCCCTAAGAATACGGCCCATAGGTAATGAGTACAAAGGTCCCCCCTCAGCTTCAAACCAGCCCCTCCTTTGAGGTCTTTGGTTCTGATGTAACCAGTGCCTGGGTATGAGTAAAAAATTAGGTGGCTGCTGCTACCACCAACCTTTCATTTTAAACTGAAAATTAAAAGAGGGGAGATCTGGGAAAGTACAGGATGACTTTAACATTTAAAGGTACTAGATACTAGATCAGATGGCCAAGCACTGTATGTCTCTGACAGAAGAGAATATTTGTTGCTCAAACTTGAATTATGAGTCCTTGGTGCTCTCTGACTTGCTTGGTTTTTTGCAAACTTTTCATTATCCAGCTAGATAACATTATCGAGTGATATTTGCTCTCATTTATCATACTAGAAGCTTGTCCTGTCAGTGCTGGTGGAAGCAGACTTGGTAATTCCTTGATTGGGCTGTTGTTTACTGTTAGCTTGTTTGTCTGAGTTGATGGTTTCTTGATTGGGGTATTGTTTGCTTCTTGAGTGTTGGTCTAGTATTAATAATTAATAGAAGTGTGATTTAAAAGTCTAGTGGTTGCCAGAGTCGCTCTTCCAACACCATATTCCAGAAATCTGGGGATTCCTTTCAATTTGGTCAGCATCAGAAAATTCATTTGGCTTTTTAGCACCAAGAGTCTAGGCAAGAAGGCACCGCCAGCCCGGCAAGTAAAAAGTGTGTGAGGAAGGCCATCCCAGAATCAATATTTGCCTGGCTCTGCCCACACCCCCTGGGAGGGAGAAAAACAAAGGCAGAAGGTGGGTGCTTTGTGCAGCAGCGGAGCCACAAAAAGCTTCCCCTTTTAAGTGCTGAATCTCCATCTCGATCCTCACCATACACACCATACCACCTTTGCCCTTATTTGCCTAATAACCCCTGTCAGCAATGCTTAGTGGAGAGCATAGTTTCTCTTGAATTCTCTGTTAAAAGGAAGGCAAGAAGCAGAATGGAGCTGCATCTTCTTGATGCTATTGTGATAATCAGGGCAGAATTATTGCTTTCAAGCAAATGGTGTGAAGTCTTCACTGTATCTCCAGAAGTGCTAAAAAAAAAAAAAACCCTTCACATCAGACACAGTTTATGCCATATATTTCAGTGGGGAAGAAAGTAATGACCTGGACCTGGAGATTTTCATATGATGTATGAAAAAATATCTTAAAATTGGTTTGGCTTTTTTTCTAGTATTGCTTGACTTTAAATTAAAATTCCAATCTAGCAACCCTGATTACATTTTATATTTCCTTCTCTAATGTTTTTGTTCTACTCTTTAGTATTGTGGTTTTGTAATTATGGGGACTCCTCACTTAGTGACCACCTGTACAATATTCCTCAAAGTTCTGACCATCACAGCATTCCTGCAATCATGTGATCACCATATGCAACTTCACTGCCAGCTTCTAACAAGCAAAATCAATGGGAAAGCCAATAGGAAGACACAACTTGCAGTTATGTCATATTATACTTAACAGCAATAGTAACTGCACTTAGACTTATACACAGCTCCATAGTGCTTTGAGCAGTGTTACGTTAGCATATTGCTGCCAACAATCTGGGTCCTCATTCTGCTGACCTTGGAAGGATGAAAGGAGTCAACCTCCAGCCCTATCAAGATTCAACTCCAAGTTGTGGGCAGAGTTAGCCTACAATACCAGTGTACCACCAGGACTTAACACCTCTCATGATTCATTTAATGATTACAACAACTGCCAGAATTACAGTCATTTGTCAGCACGGTCATATGATTTTTTTTGTTTGCTTGTTTTATCAGTGCATCTCTGAGCTGTATGCATTACAATTCATAAGAATTACTATTTATTTTCCTTTATGCAGTGAATGAACTTCTTTAAAATTTGTTTTATTGTTCTTCCTCAAAGAGCTGTTGCTTAATTTATAAATAAGGGATAACCCAATAAGGCAGTGTTTTCAAACTTGGCAACTTTAATATGTGTGGACTTCTTCAATAAAGCTAGCTGGGGAATTTAGGAAATTGAATCCACATATTTTAAACATGCCAAGTTTGAAAAACACTGCAATAAGATATCACTGATTGCACTCACCTAATTTTAACAGTCTAATAATCCCACATGATAAGAAAACATTCTATTAAAAGAACACGATTCCTGGTTTGAAGTGAGATTGATGCCCTCCTAAACACTTCTTAAAGGAGCTTTTCTCTCCCTATAAATCAAGATCACTCTGTATTTTAGCATCCAGAATCATCTTTATTTCAAGATTTTGGGGCTTTGAGTGGCCCACATTAATAATCTTATTAAAAGTTAGCAAGTATGTATCCGAATTATCAGCCTAAATGTTGGAGATGTGGTGGCGAAGACGCAACGTACTTTCATATATGGTGGACTTGTAAAAAGATCAAAGCATTTTGGATTAAAATTTGGTGGAATATGCAGAAGATATTCAAGAAAAGGATAAAGTTTTGTCCGCAATTGTTTTTACTGGGCATTATTACTGATACTACCGTGCCGGACATTAATCTGATGCTGAACTTAATTACGGCAGCGAGACTCTTAATAGGGCAATACTGGAAGAAGGAAGAACTGCCGACTATAGAGGAATGGACCTTAAAAGTTTCCAACCTGGCGGAAATGGCGAAGATTTCAGCATATTTGAAAGACCATTCGCAACAACGATATATTGTGGAGTGGAAAAAATGGATTGATTACATCCAGAATAAATACGGGACTAAAAAGTTTCATCTAGCATTTGAATAAGTATATTGCTTGTAGTCAACTTATAAGAGCTAAAGTGCGAGAGACTTAATAGTTTATTGTTATTAGTATATGGTAGTTTATGATTGTTTTTTTTTTTTACTTTTATACCTTGTATTCAGCTCTGGGAAGTCGGGGAGGGGGGAGGGGGGAAGGGGAGGGTGAGA
>JAKJMR010018555.1:1480720-1507755 GCA_024449315.1 Daboia siamensis | reverse complement strand
TATTCTATTCTATTCTATTCTATTCTATTCTATTCTATTCTATTCTATTCTATTCTATTCTATTCTACCATGGCCTGCACCATAATGCTTGTCAATTTAGGGGACTAGAGGCTAAAACATATAAGGAACAGTTGCTGGAATTTGGTATGTGTAGTTTAACGAAGAGAAGAGTGAGGGGTGACATGATAGCAGTGTTCCAATATCTCAGGGGCTGCCACAAAGAAGAGGGAGTTAAGTTATTCACCAAAGGACCTGAAGGTAGGACAAGAAGCAATGGATGGAAACTAACCAAAGAGAGAAGCAACCTAGAACTAAGGAGAAACTTCCTGACAGTTAGAACAATTAACCAGTGGAACAACCTGCCTCCAGAAGCTGTGAATGCTCCAATACTGGAAGTTTTTAAGAAGAGACTGGATAGTCATTGGTCTGAAATGGTATAGGGTTTCCTGCCTGAGCAGGGAGTTGGAGGTCCCTTCCAACATCATCATCATCATCATCATCATCATCATCATCATCATCATCATCATCATCATTATTATTATTATTATTATTATTATTATTATTATTATTATTATTATTATTATTATCGTCATCATCTAGCCAGCACTATCCTATGTGTATTTTAAATTAAATTAAATTCTTCAGTGTTTAGCAAAAAAAAAATCTGAAATGTTCATTGAAAAAAAATAAAAATTATTATTCTTCCAAATTATTCCTCATACTGCCATTGCTTTTTAACCTGTTGTAGTTTTAACTCACAATTTTACAAATCTGTATTTTTTACATTTATTTAACCATGTTTGTAGCAAGTCCAACCCAAAAAAGTTTCTAGTCAGCTATAATTTGTTGACAAATCTTGTATTCCTCTTAACTGCAATGCGTTTCTGGTCCTAGAAATATCTCAAGAATCTGCCTTCAGATTTCTGTTGAATGTTATTCTGTATTATGCTTAGCAGATTTCAAGTGTTTTTTTTCATCCATGAATTTAGCACTTGCTATTCAGATCCACTGAATCTTGCCATTTTGCTTCACTGAAGTGTTAAAGAGATGGTGTGGCTTTTGTATTAATGTTGAATTCTAATAAAAGGGAGACTGTATTTCCTCTACTTCAGGTTTAACATTTTCTTACCTAAATTATATTTTTATGTCGCAAAACCATTAAACTGTTATAAACTGTGATAAAGCAATATTATTTGGATATTTTGGTAGTGCAAAAAGCACACTCTTTTTTAATAGACTATGGAGATATTCCTGAGGTTATTGATTAAAAATACAGCTATTTTATTATTATTAGCTACTATTGTGTATTTATTCATTTCCAGCATTCCAGTGCCTACTTCACTGAACTGGCACCACCAATATTATCCCTAAGCTACTTGAGACTGAGATGATGATGATATTATTATTATTATTATTATTATTATTATTATTATTATTATTATTATTATTATTATTATTATTATTTGAATAAAAGTACTACCAATTACTATATATTAATATCCCATCCTCAATACTTATTCTGACAGACATCAGAGCTCTGATATGATCTGAACAGCATCCACAAATCTACTATGAAATGAAACAGCTTTTGGCTTGTAGAAGTAGGAAGAGTACCAGCCAGAATATTATCTTATGAAAATGAGCAGTCTTTCTCAAAAAACCATAACAGCTATTTTATTCTGGAACTAGAAAAAAAATAATTTAAGCTTCAATGCAATGAGCTGAATGGAAGCAGAGATGGTTAAGGCAGTGTCCTAAACTCTGTCCAGACAACCTGGCATCCTCTTCCTGGCTGGATTCATAATGGGAGCTACTGGTTCACATCTGAGGATAGAAAAACAGGCATCAGCCAAGCAGCAAAATGGAGGCAGGTTATCTATGGAGCTAATCTCTTCAATCAACAGCTCTCAGCCCTGCTCAACAACCGTTGCCAAGTAACAGTCCAGGGTACCCTTATCAGCTTCCTAATGTTTCATTGACTATTCAGACAAGAATAGAAAGCGGTGACATAGAAGCTTATAAGCAGCACAAAATAAAACTGGCACATGATGGGCAGCAGAGGAAGAAAAATATTTTAGCCTTCTCTTTATCTGGGTTGTCAATGGATATTGCTTTTTTTTAAAAAAAAGTGCATTTTTTTTCCCACTCATTCTAAGCCACAAAAACAGACTGTGCTGGGTGACAAGAGGGATATACATTTGCATAAATAAGGTTCTTTTAGTTCTCCTTGGTGAGCTGCTTATTCACATCCAACAAATCATTTTATAGAAACTGTTTTTCAGATGTCTGTTTAGGGCCCATCAGAGTGTTTGTGACCATTGTTTCCAAAGAGTGAATGCCAAATCAACAGTGTTGTGTTATCTGTATTATCGATTCTTTCACAGATTGGTACACATTTTCCGAGTTGTCATTTGACATTTTTTCTTTTTCTATTCCAGGACTTTTTTTTTATCTTCTTGGATACATTTAATGAATCTTGAATAAGAGGCTTAAAATACACTAGGTTTAATGATGGCGTATAAGCTCAGTGGTCATCATTCTCTCTCCAGAGAATAAATTTTTAATTTATCTAATTAATTTTCTAATGCTCTGCATTTCTTTGAAGCTACAAAACCTCATATTGCGATACAGGTATTCCTTGAGTTACAAACGTTCGCTTAGCAAATGTTCAAATTTATAACATCCCCGAAAAAAATACTTATGACTGGGTCCCCAAGTTACGGATGTTGCAGCAACACAGCGGTTATTCGCCCTTGTGAACAACCGGAGAAGCGCTGCAACGTGCTCCTTTGGTGCCATGCCTGACAGCCCCGCACTACCCATGCTCGCCTTCGGTGCCGGAGCCCTTGCTTAGTCAGGCGGAGAAGTGCCGGCTGGCCTCTCCCCTTCTCCACTCAATCCTCCCACACAAGCAGTCCCTGTCCTGCCCTGCCCTGCCCTGCCATTTGCCAGACATACACCAAGGCTCATCTTGCTCTGCCTCTGCTCTGCTCTCACCATCCCACTTTTGGAGCACTGGGAGCAGCAAAGAAACAGTGACAGAGAGGCTGAAGAGGAGACATGGAGACCTTTGAAAGGGGTAGCAATGGGGTGGGTCGGGGTGGCCTTGGGTGGTTGGAGGCACTAAGCTCCCCCCATGGTCTTCCCCACCCTGAGATACCTCATGCGCACTTAATGGCTTGAGCATTTGATTAATGAATGCATTGGGTAAAGCAGGAAGGGTAAAGCATTTAACATTGATCCAATTAATGAATCCTCGGGTTATGAATGTAATTGGCAGGCTCCATTATATTCGTAACTCCAGGATTACCTGTACTTGTTATATGGTAGACCTCAACTTATGTCTGGTCACTTAAAGACTATTTGAAGTTACATCAGACCCTTCCAAAAGCTACTTACCCATTTTTAAAATTATGGCAGCCACCCCCTCTGTGGCCCTATCAACATATTTGGGCACTTGGTAACTGGCTCATCTTTACGTTTGCAGTATCCTGCAGCTATGTGACCACAGTCTGTGACTTTTTTTTGCTAGTTTATGGTGTTTATTTCCAGTTTCTGGCAAAAAAAGAAAACGGGGGAAATTTATTCACTTAATTGCAGCCTTTGTTTATCGACCATTACTAAAAGTGTCAAAAAAATCAGATCCACTCATGTGATGTCTCAATTTATGACTGCAATGACTGATGACTGTTAATTCCAAGCTCAATTACAATTGTAAATCAAGGATTATCTATCTATCTATCTATCTATCTATCTATCTATCTATCTATCTATCTATCTATCTATCTATCTATCTATCTATCTATCTATCTCAGTGTTCCAGCTAGGAAATGCTGGGAGTTGAATCTCATCCATCTGAAAGTTGACAAGTTTGAAAAACACTAATATACATAATTAGATGGTTGGATACTAGACACTAAAATGTATTATTTTTGGAGGATCCCAGGTTGGAGATGTCTGGTCTAGAGCATGTATAAGTAGCATTTTCTTGCAATCATTCATTCAGCAACTCTTCAAAGTTATTTATAACAGGTCTCCCTTGGTCACATGATCAAAACTCAGGTGCTTCCCAGTCCACCTATATATATATATACCCACAGGGGCAATTCAACTCTCCCCACAGCCTATCTCCCCACAGGAATGCTCTTTTGGATCTCTGCCTTCCATGACTCTTATTACCCAAACTGACTTTTGTCATCTTCTTGTTCCCACTGCTGACCTAGCATGCTCAACCCAGTCCTTTGTGAGGCAGCTACTGGCCACATCAGGTTTTCTTTCCCAGGTGGTACATGCTGATTTCCTCACAAAGTCTAGGGCAGATAGTCTCACGTGGCCAACAGCTGTTTCACAAAGAGCCAAGGTGGGCACCCCTCAGCAGGAGCAAGGTCAACTGGAATGTCAGAACACAGGGTGGAAGGGGTCCCAGAATGCAGGATAGGGAGGGCAGCTGAGATGGGGCAGTTGCAAATTTCTAGGTGCCTGTGGTTTTGTTTTCAATTCAAATGGGGAAATACTGTTATCTATATCAGGCATGTCAAACACAAGGCCCGGGGGCCAGATCCGGCCCATGAAGTGGTTTCATGCGGCCCGCGAAGCCATCCTAGAAACAGTGAGGGAACGGCCCCCACTGCCTTGGCCCTGGCCCAGAGACCCTCCTTCTGCCAGAGACCCTCAGGTCTGTCCCAATCCTGCCCAGGCCCCCATAGGCACCCTTGAGGCGAACGATGTAGAGCTGGCCACGCCCACCCAGTAGGCCATACGCACTCTGGCCACGCCCACCCAGTAGGCCACACCCACCCTGGCCATACCCACCTGGCCCCCTGAGGGCAACCGCAATGCTGATGCGGCCCTCAATGAAATTGAGTTTGACACCCCTGATCTATATCATAATTTTATATGCAGATGGTTCTGCCGAATGTTCAATCTCTTGCTATTTTTAGTGAAGACAGAAAATACAATCAGTTCAGTATAAACTGAAAAGTTCATTGTTGAAACTTTTATTTAGAGTGTTCTAAGGACAACAAGAAATACAAATCCAGCAAAGTGAACATGAAAAGGAATTTAGACAAAAAATTACTACTGTAAATCATGGCTTTAAAAACTTAGTTATTGCACAAAAATTCAGTCAATGTATGAAAAACTGGTTTAAAGAAAACAGGTTTTATAGCTGAAATATGAACCATTTTTTCAATCTTCAAGGTTTTAATTCCAGGGAGTGGAATTACTGAGCTCTATTTAGGATTAAGCATGCAGCTTTCAATCCTGGACAGACTTACTACATACCAAATCATTACGAATAAGGAAAGAGCTAAACCATCTCAACCTTGGCAACTTCATGATGTGCAGACTTCAACTCCCAGAATTCCCCTGCCAATCTGCTGTCTGGGGAATTCTGGGAATTAAATTCATATATCTTAAAAGTTGCCAAGATTGAAAACATTGAGCTGAACTATTGCTTGCATTTTGAGGCAAATTCGTTTGGGATGTTTTCTTTTATATACAACAAGGCTCCCGTTAATCAGACATCTATTATTTGTCACAATTATCTCAATTCCTTGTATATTCACATGTAGCCTCACATCAAAATAAGCCAGCATAAGCAGCATTCTTGCTTAGCCAAACAACTAATTATCCCAATGTTTTTATTTGTTTTCCTGACCACTTGCAAAAAAATAAGACTTAACTGATGTACAAATTAGCAGCCAGAAAATGTATCTCTACCAAGATCCAACAGGCCTGCCCATTATAACCAAGTAAAACAGCTTAATGGGAGGATCCAAAATAATGTGGGTCTTTGTTTAGCTAGCACTATTAAATCACCTTTTTTTATAAACATACTAAAACACTTTGCCTGAGGGTGCATAGGGAGTGTCTACATCTTTCAAATAATTTCTGCTGCATTTCAGGTCTGGTGTTTTAAAAGCTTCAGGATAATTTTTTGTAAAACCAACATGGATCTTCTTTAATTACTATGTTGCAACTACAGTTATTTAAAACCACAGTCTCTGAATAGTGGATGACAAACATTAATGAGCAGTAATGCACACATGGTATTGTAAATGAAAGGATAATGAAAGCAATTTATTTGAAAATTAAAATATGATTAAGAATGGCAGTCTGAACCAGAGCCCAGATGTGGTAGAAAAAAAGCAACTAGCATGCAACCAGACTCTCATTAATTTAAGGACCTTGTGAAATTGCTTTCCTTTCTCTGACAGTTTTTAATATACAGTAAGTTAGCTAACAGAAAGTATATGTAGCCTAGACTCATTAAATGAAGTGATTTAGAGATATACAGAAACACATACTCTCAATTCTATATTCAACTTGTACTCAGCCATTCATAACACAAAACTGCTTAGAAAATATATTACTACACTATATAGTTTAATCCACAGGATAAACCAATAAAAGCCACCAGCTTCATATTTAAACCGACACTGTACCACCCTCTCCTCATTTTGCTTCATGGTCTTTCAGGATCAGCTCTGATTCAGCGGCAGATCAGCTAGTTGATATCATCTTAAACAGTTTGATAACAAAACTGGTTTGTTAGTATCTATTTGTATAGAACTGCTGCTAGAAAAAATAAAATGATGTCTCACCATATTAGCCACCACATTTTACAGTAAATTATTATCATTACCTAAAGTCCACTGATTTTTAAGTAAAACTATAGCAATTGCTTCCTTTAATGGGGACATATATAGGGACATCAGAAGCTGAAGCCTCAATTCCCATTATTCCTTCTTTTTCTTTAAAAGACTAAGAGACATATAGTATGTCCTGAATCAAAGGGAAATGAAGCAGAGGAAAAATGAGAGAATATAAGATTATAAAACTAATCACTTAATATTCCCCTGGGAGCCAGTCATCTCAGACACCCACAAAAATACCTATAGTCTTGAAAGCACTATCCCCAGTGAATTAATTAGCCAGAGGAGATCAGTTTTAGTTATATTAGCTATTTAATATGGTCACAGGATATAACACAAAACTAGATTCTAATGTATGAAATGAGAAGAAAAATACTGAACATTCAACATGATAAGCTCATTGATTATGTTTTTTTATTCCAAATCTGTCTCAAATTGACTGTTTGCATTAAAGGTTTTCCTGTTAAAAATTAGCATCTAAACCAATGTAAAACAAAGATAAATAAGATGAGTATCTTATTTATGCAAAGCTGCTACGTTCTACCAGTACTAAAAAACAGTCTTGAACATCTTTTGCAATATTTATTATGGTTGTACACAACCAGGGGAAAACAACACAGAAAAACCCTATTGTAAAAATAAAGAACATGATTCTGAGAAATTTTTTAAATCACAAAAAACTAGTAGAATAAAAGTCATGATTGAAACATAATATTTGAAAACTGTAACTTATTTAAAAGAAATACTCCCAATCAAAAAAGGAAGCTTTCTATGTAAAGAAATCATATGCCCATGAAGAATCTCTCAAATCTGGAGTTGGAAAGTATTTGAGTATAATATAAGGATTAAGAAAAACATGTATAACTATTATGGGAGTTTGTTTTTTTTTTATTTATTACATTTATATCCCGCCCTTCTCCGAAGACTCAGGGTGGCTTATAAGCTTAGCAGTTTAGTACACTCTACCTACCCAGGGAGAAAATATGGGTGTTACCTTTCTAATCCAATTCAAGAGAGGCAAGCTAAGCACTAAGGGTGACTTCAACTAACACAACAGATGCTGAAAAACTAACTCAGCAAAGTGGAAGGTTCAGTAGAATTCTGATTTATTTTGCTGATAACTCAATTTTTCAAAATGTGGAAGACAAAATAAGAGGACCAGCTATCCTGGGCGAATTCTTAACCAGCTGAGACAAATTAATTGACTAAAGAGATTGGCTGTCTTGGGAAATGGAGGCCACATCTTGTTGGATGTCACAAAAAAGAGAGGAAGAAAAGCCGAGAGAAGTGTTTAGATTTTAGAAAGGCACATTTCAATCACATCAAGCAGAAGGTGGGTAGTATGGCACGAAAAATCTTAACGGATAAAAAAAAGTCAAGAAGAAAAATTGAAGGTCCTAAAAATGAGATCCTGAAAGCCTTCAGTAGATACAAACAATTCTCATGAGAAGAAAAGTAGAAAAAGCTTTAAGAGGCCAATGTGTATGAACAGTGAGCTCACTTGAAAGGCTAAGAAGAAGAAAGGAAATGCATAGAAAATAGAAGCAGAGGCTGATAACCAAGAGGTGCTCAAACTGCCAGCTTAAGCCCTAGGATGAAACTGAGGAAGCTACAACACAAAATGAGATGAAATTGTCATGGAATGAAAAATATAACCAAAAAAAACCTGTGGGGAAATAATAACAGAACAACAGAATTAGAAGGGGAAATAGAGAAAGGAAATGTGGGGATGGGGAGATATACTGGATGACTTCTTTATTATCTATCACAAGAGGCAAAGCTCTTCTTAACATGTTTGAAGACAAACATGCCTTTAAATTGTGGAGCTGAAGAAAACTGTCCGGTTGAACTCCGGATGGCTCCCGACCTTCGCTCGTTTCGCCGCGACCTGAAGACTTGGCTATTTGAACTTGCCGGCCTGGACTGAGGGACTGGGATTTTAGATCTTAAATTTTAAAAATTTTAAATTTTAGCATGTGTTTATTGTTTAGGGCTATTTGATTTAATCTCATTTTAATTTTTATATATTATGTGTTGTTTATAGTGTTTTAACTGCCCTGTACACCGCCCCAAGTCCCTTCGGAGAGGGGCGGTATATAAATCCAAATAAATAAATAAATAAATAAATATCTTGGACCTCAAGAAGAAATTGTTCAGTACCCAAGCAAAGGAAACCAGGCTGCTCCTAATATATAAATGAAGCAAAACTTCATTAGTGTAAAAGCAAAAGCCACTGAAAAAGATCTTAATGGAAGACAAAATTGAAAAAGAAGCCAAGAAAATGGAAGGTTCTGGACACCATCACTACTGAGAGAAATATGAATTTACAAGAATTCACAGAAGCAGTTTTTGTCAAAGAACCCCAGTGAAATGATGTCCATCTAGCTATGACTTGTTGGACATGACTAAACATCAAAAGGAAATCGGATGCACAGTCAGGACTGACACAGAAGGAATCCATTCTGCTGCCAGAGCAAGATGAATAATATCCCAGGATGTGAGAAGAATTGGTAGAAGTATTCTCAGAATTGTAATTTTTGGGAGAACTGTAAGTTCCAGAAGAACAGATGAGAATTTATAAGAGCACTATTATTGCAAAGAAGCATATTAAACTCAACAATGAAAAGTGGAAGAGGATCAGTCTGGGAAAGTACAGAACAATGAGTTTAACCTCTAATTTGGATTAGATTCTAGAACAGATGGTCAAGCATTATGTCTCCAAACGCTTCCAGGAGGCAACACAGAATTAGTAAAATCAGGCTCACCTTATTTCCTTTTATTATAAGAGTGACTTATTTAATACACCAAGGGAATACTAGTTAGTAAAGTTTTTGACAGGGTTTCTTATAATATATTTATGGAGAAGATGGATAAAGGAAAGTTACATGCTACTGTAGTCCAATTGAGTGGCAACTGGTTGATCAAGTATACTCACCAGGAGCTTGAAAATAGTTCCACATCATTCTAGAAGACAGTTCCCTGCAGGGAAATACTGAATGGTATCTCCATGGATCCATGCTCAGCTCATTATTATCCAAATTGTACAGAGAATACAATGGAAGGCTGCTTATTCCATTTTCAGATACCATCAATCTAGGGAGGTTGATTAAAACATTAGAGAAGGATTTTCAAACTTTTTCTGGGGGCAGAATCTGTTAGGGTTTTTTTTTAAAAGAAAAAATCCCAACATTTCTAATTAAGAGGCAAAGCACTAATGATAAAATATTGGCTATGTTCAAGTCAACTTTTTTCCACTGTCCTTATCTTCTCACAGAAACCTATACATTTTTATGGAACCAGAGGTTGAAATAAAAATGCCTAAGGGCAAAATCACACTTCAAACTGATATTACAGGGTATGAACATTAAACCATATCTAGTAGGCTGGTATTCAGCTGACAAATGTAACATCTGAGAAAGAAAAAATAGTTGCAAAAATATAAGATTGGAAATCTATTTTGTGGAAATGCATGTAAGAAGGAACTAGAAGTACAAATGGACCATCAGCGAAAAATGAGGAAGTAATATCTGTGTGATGCCATACTAAAATCCCATAGCCAAAGGCAATCAGAGATTGCATTAAAAGCAGCTTTGTCTCCAAACCATGGACACAAATCATAGCTCTGCATTAATTAGATCTCAATGGTAAACAATTACAACTGAATATTAGGAAGAAGTGGCAAGCAGAGGAAGAGATTGCTTAGAAGACCAGAGGCTCTTCTAAGAGAGGGGTTTAGACCCCCCTCACCAGGATCTGTGTGTGTGTGTGTGTATGTGTGTCTACTATGTTACAACGAATTAGATGACTACCTGTCTAGAACGTTTCAATAGACCATTTATACCTAATAAGAGGGTGTGATGATTCAGCAATTAAAGAGACTCAGCAGATAAAGAGACTCAGCTTTCCACCTGACAACCCAGGTTCAAGACCCAATTTTTTCCTGGTGGAATTCGCACTTCGATAGTTTAGCATATAGGTGAGCAGCTCGCAACTTTTTCAGGACTGCTCTGACTAGGTTGATGTGTTCCTCTTTGGTCTCAGTGAAGATAAGGATGTCGTCCAGGTAAACCAGGACCCCCTTATAAAGGTGCTCCCTTAGCACGTCATTAATTAATTGCATGAATACTGTGGGGGCCCCTTGCAGTCCAAATGGCAGTACTTTGAACTGGTAGCAACCCAATGGGCAGTTGAATGCAATCTTCCATTCATCTCCTTCCTTAATCCTAATGCAGTAATATGCTTCCCTCAAGTCAAGTTTAGTGAAAATCCTTCCTTTCGATAGGTGGGATAGCATATCCTTCATTAGGGGTAAGGGGTACAGATTGCATTCACTAATTGTGTTCAGATTTCTATAATCTATACAACAGCGGTAAGAACCATCCTTCTTTTCCCTGAGCAGAACTGGGGCAGCCACTTTGGGTCTGGCACGCTCAATGAAGCCTCTTTCTAAGTTTTTCTTTATGAATCTTTCCATTTCTGCCATTTCCCTGGGGCTCATGGCATACATCCTGGGTTTGGGGAGTTTTGCCCCGGGTTTGAATTCTATAGCACAGTCTGTGGGGCAGTGGGGAGGCAGCTCATCTACCCACTCCTCACTGAAAACCTCAGCAAGGTCCCTGTATTCCTCCGGTATCTCTGGTAACTTCTTCTCTTCCCCCACTGCTGCTGTCTCCTCCCTCAGGGTTGGGGGGATGCTTTTGGAGTCTAAGTTCTTCTGCCCCCCCCTTTGGGAAATTGAGTTCTGCTGTCCTCCAGTTTATCCTGGGGTTCCATTTCTTCAGCCATTCCAGTCCTAGAATCATTGGGCATTCCATGCCTGGGGCCACTATAAACGTTATGTCCTCCTCATGGGACCCCAGTGATAAGTGGATTGGTAAAGTGGCTAGGGTGGCTGGTCCCCCCTCCCTGCTATTGACCCATCTAATTGACTAAAAGAGATTGGTTGTTTTAACCTCCTCACTGGGATGCTCAATCTCTCCACCAGCGTTGGGCTGTTAAGGCATCGGATGCAACCAGAGTCTATCAGAGCTTTTATTTTGGCTGCTTCAGGCATAGAGGAAGCTAATATAGTCACTGTCTTAAGTATGGGTGGAAGGGGTCCACTTACCAATGGTGCTCCCTCTAAGCTGTCTTTCGAGTTGTCCACTGTCCCTGCGGTGCAGGCTGGAGTCCAATCCCAGTTCCTGGCAGGAATTCTGGACTCTAGAGCCTCTGTCCCCTTCATGGAAGATTCTTTTGTGTTGCCTTGGGACTTCCCTGGCTTCTTGGAGGATGATGCCTCTGGTTTTCGTGGGGGGGCTTTTGAACGACATTCTGTGGCGCGGTGGCCCTCTCTCCCACAGTTGGAACAACCCATTGATTTTTTGGCTGTGGCTGGTGGTTTTTCCCCCTCGCGTGTTTGCTCGAGTGGCAGGCGGCCCCATTGTTTTCCTCTGTGGTGTCTCTTCAGTAGGTCTATTTCCACTTCCTCCGCCAGGACGTACCAGTCGTCGAGATGCGGTGAGTCTCCTCGAGGCAGGCAAGCATCATACAGGTCGTAGTTTAGACCATCTTTGAAGTGGCTAAGGAGGATATCTTCTGGCCAGTTCAGCTTGCTGGAAATGGCTCAGAATTCTTGGGTATATTCGCCCTGCCTGCCTCACTGTTTTGATTCTCTCCCAGGCCTTACAGTCAGCCAAAGAATCCTCAAACTGCCTCCTCAAAGAGGAAATGAATCATTTGAAATTGTTGAGTTCTGGGGCGTTGGAGTCGTGCAAGTTCACCACCCAGTCTTCAGCCGATCCATCCAGGGTGGCTTGCACAATTTGGATGCGTGTTTTGTCACTGGGGATATCCCGTCCGTATTCTTCCATATAGCTGAGGACTTGGGTTAGGAAAAATCCCAGTCATGATGGCTCTCCCTTGAATTTGACTTCCAGGGGCGAGAGTCTTTGGCTGGAGCATTGTCTGTGCCACGGCCAGTATTACTCCTCATCCTGCTCCCCCTCTTTGATTCTGGGGGAGGTATGTACTGCTGAGGCAGTGATTTCTGTTCCATTGGATGGCCTCGGGGTTTCAGTTGCTGGATCCCCTCCGTTACCTCTCCAGTTGCGGCCCCAGGCGCTGCCTCGGTTGCAGTTTTCAGCTCTCTCATCCCTTAGTGAGCTCAGGGTTGCTTTCATCAGGTCAATAGCTTTTTCCAGAATCCGCTCCTCCTCACTGGCATGCAAGGAGCTCTCCATCTCTTGCTTCCATTCCAGTTGGTGGTCGCTCCGTTTTGGGGTCACTTCTCCCAATGCCTTTTCCCACTGACTTTTCCTTCCAACGCCCATCGACCACTGGGGTTTTCGGTTGTGCTGCTCCACTGCTTCTTCCCCAGAGAAATATGCTGCTTCAGCTTCCCATCGTCTCTCGGATTCCATTCGGAGGGAAGACTCCCTCTCCCTGGGGCTTCCCTCCTCTCTTGCTTCGTCGCCAGACATTGTATTTAATGCAAAGTCCCCCGGTAAGGTTTTCCCTTCCAGATTGACTCTTATAGCAGATCCCATCTACTGTCAGGACCCACCCCAATTCACATCTTAGGAAATAAGAACTCCTGGATTCAAGTTTGTCCAAAAGGAAAAGTTTACTAGGATGAAATCGGTTGTGGCAATACAAGATGGGATCTGACATTGAGTTACATTTCAATACTATATAAAGCATTCCCATTTCACCCCCCTCCCCTCAAATCCATTTGGTCAGGCTCACATCATTTACTTAGGTGTCAATCTCCTTGTGTTTATTGTTATTGCTTTCTTCCTTTCAGTTCCAAATGGAGATGCAACCCAGATCTCTCTCTCTCCCCCTATTCCCCCCAGATCAAAAGCTTCCTGGTCTTTGCAAAAAGCCTACTGCAATCTGAATAACCATCCTCTCCCCCCCCCCCTTGGAGAGATGGCAGAATCCCAAGAATAAGCACAATATTCTAACCATACATTTATGAAATGTGATATAAATGGATTCTGACAGTGACACAACAGGTGAGCTCCCATTACTTGCCTCAGCTCCTGCCAACATAGCAGTTCGAAAGCATGCAAGTAGATAAATAGTTACTTCAGTGCGAATGTAACAGCATTCCATGTATCTTGGCATATATAGTCATGCTGGCCACATGACCATGGAAATGTCTTCAGACAACATTGGTTCCCTTGGCTAAGAAACAGATATGAGCACCACTTCCTAGAGTTGGACATGACCTGTCAGCGGAAAACCCTTACCTTATCTGTAATGTACTGGCCTTTATATGCTGTAAGTGTTGCTTGTATTGTACTGCTTGCTAATTGTTTAATTCAAATGTATGTTGCAACAGTTGCTAGGGCCGGCCTAGACTGGTTGTCTCCAGCTGGTTAAGTAGGTCTTTGAGCGGAAAACCACTGCTTTAAACCTATTGGTCGCTGTCTATCGGCCAACCGTATAAATAGCTGCTCAGCAGCTCCTATGTTGCTTCTGTTATGTTCTGACCTTCAATAAAGCCTGTTGCTATTTGAACCTCCTGTCTCGCTCAATGCCTGAAAGAACCGGCTACACAACACTGGCGAAGAAGGTGGGATGTGCTGCTTCATCGTAAGAGCCTGAAGTCACTAGGGGGTGAGACCAGCACAGAGCCTGATAGGGATCAGCATTCCTCCCCCCTCAGTCTTCCTAGCAAGCCACGCTGGAGACCACCCTGTCCTGTGGATCCGTTCCAGGGCCTACAGAGAAGCCAGCAGCATGAGGCAACACGAGACATGAGCTGCAAAGACTGTGCACTATGGTGAAGGTCGGAAAGCTCAAGGAATTTGACGTGATGCACCCAGAGAGATGGTCATCCTACATTTCCCACATAGAGAACTACCTATGTGCAAATCAAGTCAGCAAAGATCAGCTGAAGGCCGCGACCCTCCTCTGTGTGTGTGGCCCAGCCACCTTCGATATTGCCGAGAACTTGGTCGCCCCGGTACTACTGGAAACCGTCACATATGCTGACCTCAAGAAGAAACTGCATGACCCTTTTGAGCCTAAGCTGTCGGCTACATCATCCAGATGAAGGCACTGGCAAAGAGCTACCTCTGGTGGCCAGGGCTAGATAAAGCTATCGAGGTCCAAATACATGGGTGTTACATGTGTCAACAGTCAGACCAGAGATGCTATAAGCCCCTGTCCATCGATGGGAGCAGACGCACACACTCTGGTCAAGAATCCTCGTAGATTTTGTCGGGCCCTTTCAGGGACAGTTGTTTTTAATAGTGGTCAACAGCCACACTAAATGGTTGGAGGTGGTTCCAATTCCCAATATGACTACTGCAAGGACCATCGAGGTGTTGCAGTCACTGTTTGCAATGCATGGCCTTCTGGACATTGTAATCTCCAACAACGGAGCCCAGTTCACAGCGTCAGAATTCCAGGCCTTCATCAGGGCCAATCTCATAAGGCATGCCACGTTGGCTCCCTTTCACCCATAGTCAAACAGGCAGGCAGAATGGATGGTTCGTACAACCAAAGAGTCCCTTAAATGCTATATTTAATCCTTAAATACTACAGGGGACTTGCAGCACAGGCTGGCCAATTTCTTGTATGCCAGCATACAATGCCTTGCATAGCTACAGGCAAGAGCCCCGCAGAGCTACGCTGGGGCAAGAGGCTAATAACAAAACTGGACAGACTGCAGCCTGATAGAGTAGCCTCTGACATGGCACATCTGAAGGCACCTAGGAATTTACAGCTGGGGAACCGGGTTTGGACTCGGAACTATGGGTAAGGGCAGTTGTGGGTGGCAGTGAAAATTGTTAAAATGTCAGGACCATTCTCCTATGATGTGGTCCTGGAAGATGGGTGAGTCATTCACTGACATGTCGATCAGTTGCACCGGCGACTAACGGAGCAGTCACTGACTCAGGACTCCCAAGGGGAACAGACCGGGAGCCCACAACCACACACTCCAGCAGAGCAGTTTGTACACTCTGAGACATTTCATGCACAAGAGAACAGGAACGGGGCCATAAAAGTGCTTCCCCTGAATGGGCCACAGGAGCTGGACAGTCATCCGACACCAAGTAGCAGCCCTGCTGATTTCACGGCACCTTTAGATTTTGGTTTGGGCCGACCGGGACAAGCCAGACAAAGGGGCTCGAGTTGTTTTGACTCCACTGAAGCACAGAGCCCAGATCTACCCAGCACAGCAGGTGAACCAGTAGACCGGGAGATTCCGGCAACCCCCCAATGCTCCAAACGAGCACAAAGACCCCCCAAGTACCTACAAGATTTTGTAACCAAATGATTTTGTGTGCTATCCAGGGGGAAGGGGTGTAATGTAATGGCCTTTATATGCTGTAAGTGTTGCTTGTGTTGTACTGCTTGCTAATTGTTTAATTCAAATGTATGTTGCAATGGTTGCTGGGGCCAGCCTAGACTGGTTGTCTCCAGCCGGCTAAGTAGGTCTTTGGGTGGAAAACCACTGCTTTAAACCTATTGGTTGCCGCCTAGCGGCCAACCATATAAATAGCTGCTCAGCAGCTCCTATGTTGCTTCTGTTATGTTCTGATCTTCAATAAAGCCTGTTGCTGTTTGAAACTCCTATCTTGCTCAATGCCTGCAAGAACTGGCTACACATTATCCTTGTCCCTGTAACTAGATTACACTGGACTGAATTATTTTTATGGTCTATTCATACTTATAAAGCTATGGTTTCATTTTTTGTTTAAATAAATAAATCTCTAAATAATTAGCTATTTCAAGTTGGAAAGATCTCTGGATTTAATCTGCAACTTTTCATATTTTAATAAGGGGAATATGCAAAAACTCCTAATTTACTTAACAAATCATTTCACACTTTTCTTTAACGAAAAGTCTTTTATTTGTACGCTAGCTATAAAGTTCAATTTTTTTCAAGAGGTTACTAAATTTAAAAGTATTATTCAAATTTACAGATTCTAATTATGGCCTCTATATCTAGCCTTTAAGATAGTAACTCAACACATCGAATTAAATGAGAACAATACTCATTTGAGCAGATGACAGAGATTAAATAACAACGAAAAAGACATGAGGATGCAAAGAAAACCTCACCATTACTTAAACAGTGTATTTTAATTCTTAATAATACCCCTGGGATAGAGAAAAGAAATGTGTTTTTTTCTTTTTTTGTCTAAAAGAAAAGCTCCATATAAAACCTCACATGAAGAAAAGAAGAAGCTCTGGGAAAAATGCCAGTGTGCTGCACAACGTTATGGAAATGGAAATTGGATACCAAATTGACATGTTGACCTTGCAGCCTTAGTTTATCATGGATGAAAATGACTTCTGAAATAAAAATTTGGCTTTAATTTGCTAATGCTCTTCCTATAGGGCGAGGGATTTTCTACCACAGTTGAACAAGAATGCTATTATCACAGCATTAAATAGGGCGTTTTTAAATTCCATTTATTTTAGGGTTTTTTTCTAGCTTTTCTCCTATGCTTCATGAACAGAAAAATACACTTATGCTCTGTGGGGAAGGGAATAACATATATAATAAAAGATTGTTTCCTTATAATTCACTCTCACTGTCACTTTACAGTAAATAGTTTGATTTCCTGAATGTGTTTAGTTTTCCTCTTATTGATTCATATTGAGTTTAATTCATTTTTGAACAGGGTGAGCTAGAAACGGGAAATCCAGCTGGAAATACTCTCCTGAGAAAACCTTCACATTTACAAGAAGCTGAAACAGTGGCCTAAAACCGAAATATGTTGAGCCTTCCTGTATTAAGTCTGCTTTCTTTTTCATTCTTCAGGCCAAATACAAGAAAAAGTAGAAGCCATGCCAAATCTGTTATATTTTCTATATATGCTTAAAAATTACGGAAAAATAGAGTTTTGTATTAAGCCATAAAATCCAACACAATAATGGTCCTGGAAATGAAGAGATCTTTGACAACTGCCCTAGAATTAAGCAAAAACATTGGGAAACGATAAATTTGAGGAAGAGAGAGAGAGGAAAAGGGTGGAGAAAGAGGAAGATTGTATACCATGCACTGTGGTATTATGTTGAAAGAATGATGTTGGGATCTGTATGCAAAATCAAAGTAAATCTGTTTGATGGCAAAAAGAAAAGGCCTGTGGCTGGAGGTATACAAGTAGTGCTCAAATTAGGTCTGGTTGCCTAGCAACAATTTGAAATAACAACAGACCTCCCTAGGTCTATTTATGACCCAGATTTAAAGTTCCAGTAGCCACCCCACCCCACCCACCCCCGTCACTTGATTGCATTTTGTAATCCCAGCAACTGGGCTGCATTTACAACCATTTGCAGTGTCCCAAAGTCACATAACCACAATTTACAAAAAAAAAATTGCTAAAAACTGGCATTTATTTCATTTCCAGCAATCGATCAATCAATTTTAATAGTAAAAAGAAAAAGAAAAAAGGTGGACAAAATAATATATTACAATTGGTGGTGGATTATCAATGGGCAGTTAGAGTCTACCTAATTTTGCATACAGCATAACAGAATTTGGCCACATTCAGAGAAAC
Source organism: Daboia siamensis (assembly GCA_024449315.1). Taxonomy (NCBI): domain Eukaryota; kingdom Metazoa; phylum Chordata; class Lepidosauria; order Squamata; family Viperidae; genus Daboia; species Daboia siamensis. Next base: position 1,489,592 of record JAKJMR010018555.1, on the reverse strand, counting down.
TACTTTGTTCTGATCTGGTAACAGTAATTGTACGTAAAAGAGATCAGTATTTCCTGGATGTTTTATTAGGTAAATTATTATACACTGAGTCTGTGAATCCTTACAGAAGATGCCATACAGCAGAATGTGAGCTGTAGTTTCAATGTCCCTTTGTCCACAGGGACACCATTCCAATGGCTATTGAGGACAATGGATTTGCTTAATGACCATGGCATTCGTTTAACAACTGCACTGTTTGCTTAACCACCATCATGAAATGATTGTATGGTCAGGCAATCATATGATGACCAATTTAATGACTGGCTGGTTTATGTCCATAATTCCAGGCTCAATTACAATTTTGAGAATTATCTGTAATCTTTTCCTTGTGAAACTTCTCTTTTACATAATTGTCTTAACCCTCAAACCTTAAAGGTCTAATATATGTATTTGTCAGGTAATTCCCCACAGATATTTTTCTGCAATTTGGTTCTTTGCATAACTCCATCCCCATATTTTAGAGCTACTTTAAATATTGTTTAGAAATGTGAATAAAAAAATTATTTAACTATATCCAAAAGCAGAAGAGTTTTTTATATGCTGGATAGATGTGACTCTCTACTGAGAACACCCACTTAGAAGTCTGATTTTTAAAAAAAAAAAAATCATATAGAATAAAATGGTAGTTTCAGAGTACCACAACTGTCATAGCAACACTGGCCACAGAACAGTTCTCGTTCTCTCTCTCTCTCTCTCTCTCTCTCTCTCTCTCTCTCTCTCTCTCTCTCTCTCTCCTATTTGTTTTAAGAACCATCCTCTTTAAAACAAGCTATGAATTAAGATTAAGAACGCAATATAATTGAAGCCAGTCTTCAAGAATTTTCAACAAAACTACTCTATAACTTTTTTTAAGATGAGAGAGATCAATAGCATTAAAATTACCACCATGAATAAAGACTGAAGTTGTTTTTTTCCCACTGAAAATACTTAAATAACATATTTATTATATTGCAGCGGCCATGTATTGAAGTGCACTCAATTTGTCCCCTCCTTTTCAATGTAAAAGCAATATAGAGGTTTATTACAATCTATGTTTTTATTATCTTCTTTAAAAGTACCCCAACACTGCCAATTTGAAACTTAATAGTTTTATATTCAACATATTCTATCAATGATATTAGTTTCACAAAGTACATTGGTATTCAGGGTACTCCAGAGAAAATCATGTGCTGATCTTCATACATTTAAAATTAGACAAGAAACTCTACAGTCCTCTTGACTCTTTAGGCTGTTTAACAACTTGAGAGCTAGAGATCGTTCTGAATGTCATTATATATCAAAAAGATGAAAGATGTGCCTCCCCTGTCACCTCTGATGTACCATTTACAGAACACAATTTAATTGTATGTTGTAGCGATGCCTGCCAAGAACTACTGTCATTGAGGATACTATAGATTGGCACTAGGCACTACAGCAGAACTAGCAAATATAGAGAATGTCAATGAAATAGATAGCAAGTACATAAGGTAACAGCTTTTCAGTGCAGAATAAAGTGAACATAAAGATAAATCTGAAAAGCAGGAAGAATTTACAAATCAGTACTAATGAAGAGGAGCAGTGAGATGAGCAACAGATTTTTTAAAAGGAACAAACTAAAGTTCCTCCTTCTCTGCCTTTCCTCTATGTAAATTCAGCTCAGGAGTGTGGAATGTGCATACATAACCATCTAGTGTTGTTCATGACCCAGGGACCACAGCACCCCAGGCCTTCTTTTCTTCCACAATCTCCCAGAATTTGCCCAAATTCATGTTCATTCTGTCGATGACACTATCCAACCATCTGTCCCAGATGTGCTTTTTAAAAAAGACAATTGGACTTTCTTGCTTTATCCTTGAAGACATTTTGCTTCTCATCCAAGAAACTTCTTCAGTTCTGACTGAATGGTGGAGAAAGAAAAGATTTATATTTCTTGCAGTCATCTGGTCATTAACACTCTCTCTGAGAGTCATTGAGGCCACTTGGAGGTTTATCTGTGCCCTTAGGGTCACCTGAATAGTGTAAATGGAATCTTCTTGGAACTGCTGAAATGACTGTGTTGTAAACAACTCCTGTGTTGATACAATACCACCTATCTCCTGTTTACAACACTATCCAATGAGTCTTCTTGTCTCATTAGGTGGCCCAAACACTTGAGCTTCAGTATCTGTCATTCCAAAGGACCACCAGAGTAGATTTCCTTCAGGAGTAACCATATGCAGGTAGTCCTTGATTTGCAACAGTTCATTTAGTGTCTGTTTGAAGTTACAACGGCACTGAAAAAAGAGACTTTTCACATGACTGTTGCAGCATCTCCATGGTCATGTGATCAAAATTCAGACACATATCAACTGAATCTTATTTATGACAGTTGGAGTATCCTAAGGACATGTGGTCACCTTTTGTGATCTTCTGACAAGCAAAGTCAAAGGGAAAGCCACACTCGCTTAACAACCATGTTAAGTGTGATTCACTTAACAATTGTGGCAAGATAGGTCATAAAGTGAGGCAAAATTCACTTAGCAACAGAAATCTTGGGCTCAATTGTGGTTGTAAGTCGAGGACTACCTCTATAGTACAATTAAATTTTTCTAACATCAATGAAGTTAACTACATGGGTATGCTAAATGTTTTCACTTCAGTGAAAGTATTCTAAGCTCAAAAAGATTACATAGATTTCAATACTTTTCTTTTGAAGATGGAACAAAACATGGTCATTTTTCATTGGTAGAGATCTAGTCATAGGAAACAATCACACAAAAAACGCATTTGGAGTCATTCAACCTCAAAATAAAATCCCATTTAAATATATATATATATATTCTGAGCTTTGTTTCAAAATCATTCCATTGTCTGGGCAAAGGTCAAACAAATAAGTAATTTCAAGTGCTCCAAGTGTGAAATACACTACATACTTTTCAATATTTTTTTACTTACATACTTTTTATTTCAAGATGAGAAACAAAAAAACATTCAAGAATTTGAATATTTTTTTAGCGTTCTTCCGATAGAAACTTGGAATATTTTATGTGTGGCCTTACAACTCCTAGCTTATTTCTAATTAACTAAAAAGATATCAGACAAAGTAGTTACTTTATTCTCAGCTATAGCACTGTTCAATGATCACATTTTAATTTGTGGTGTAAGTACAGTATTGATCCATATTTGATCAGGGATCCCCTTGGGATCTTGTCTATAACTGCAGCTATTTTGATTTCTTTTTTAAAAAAAAACATTGTATGGGGCTTCTTAAAAATCAAATGGGGGAAAAGGTGAATGGGATAGTCAATTCATCAAATAGGCTTATTTTTATTCAATAATTGCAGCTTATATAGTTGTTATTTGGAAATTATGCAGCCCAATTGCATAAATATAAACATTTCTACTGTATCTTGCATGGCATACTCAGACAATTCTGCTTCAGCAAATGTATTGGATCTGCTGGGGAAAAACAACAAATATGTAAATATGTAAAAAAAATATATGATGCATCAGAACAGTGTTTCTCAATCTTGACAACTTTAAGATCTGCAGAGTGTACTTTCCAGAATTCTCCAATTCTGGGAGCTGAAGTCCACACATCTTAAAGTTTGAAAAATACTGTGTTAGTTATCTTTCAGCCTGGAGAATAAAAAAAACTATAATAATTGTTAAGTAATACCATATTTGCTATCTTACACTGAACAGATTTATTAATCCTGGTAAGAAATATTAAACTGAGAAATATTTGCCACTTTAAGTTGTTTATAAAAATAATAAAAGCAAGATTAAAATAAAATAAATATAAATACATGTTGTTATCCTTTTCTGGGGTTCAGAAACAAGTCTGGAAAAGTCTAATGCAGCTGATGTTGAACCAAGCTCACAGATTTCTCCCCCCCCCCCCCCCACGCTTTGGAATCTTGCTGAAAAACCTAGAAAGATCAAGCCTACCCTTGGGCAGTAAAGCACCTGCATACACCTTTACTTCCTACAGACAGTTGCAAATTGCTGTATGATGAAATGTTATAAAGGAATATCTGTTAAAGACAAGTCCCTTCAGTCAACAGGAATGTGGGAATGATGCTGATAAAATATATTCAAGGTAGACTGATGGTTTTTGTTTGTTTCAAATCAACTTTCCCACTTTCAGTTAACATTTTGGTTTCCATTGTTGAAATGTGATGTATACCACAATATTTCAAATTGTACAGTATAGTATTCTGCAGTTTCTACCATTTAAAAAAAAATCTTATTTCCACAATATCACTGTAATGTATTGGCCCTTGTTTTACTGAGTGTACCACATGGGTTTTGAATGCTGGAAGGTTGCTTAAGCAAGGAGCTGGTGGCTACCAGGTCCTCAGACAACCCGTCTCTGGAGCTCCCATTGGCTGCCTCTAGGGCGGCAATAGGTTGCTTTAAACCTATTGGCCGCCACCTAGAGGCCAGGGTAGATATAGCTGCATTTGCAGCCCTGTTTCTCAGTTCAGTTCCTGTTCTCAATAAAAGCATTTTCCTGCGTAAACTCACTCACCTTGTCTCTTCACTCAAGCGAAGAACTCAGTACACAACAATCACATTGAGGAAAGGTATACACTATCAAAAATACCATTTCTGCATCTATGAGTCTTGCTAAACACTACGTTGAATTGTTACAGGTACACCTGTTCTTCTGATTTCCTTTCTACAGATTTAGAAACCAGCTGCTCCTAAAGCAACTTGCACTGATGGTAATATGGTTTTAGAGATTTACTGCAAAACATTTCCCCATGTTGTGTTTCCATTCAAAATCATCCTTCAAAGTAACCCCCTCCCATGGCATAACAAATGAGACCAGGGTTGGAATCACAATTTAGGGAGAATTCAAAACCCAATGAAAAAGAACAAAAAATAAAAGAAAGAGACATATTGGACCTCTTTAGAGTTGAGGTCCTATGATTCTCAATGACAATATATATGCCATATGTAATTTGACTAACATAAAAGATGGTCAACACAGAAATCAGATTGACTATATGCTCTGCAGCCAAAGATGGAGAAGCTCTATACAGTCAGTAAAAACAAGACCAGGAGCTGACTGTGGCTCAGATCATGAGCTTCTCCTTGCAAAGTTTAGGCTTAAACTGAAGAAAGTAGGGAAAAGCACTAGGCCACTCAGGTATGAATTAAATCATATCCCTGTTGAATATACAGTAAAGGTGACAAATAGATTTAAGGAATTAGATCTGATAGACAGAGTGCCTGAAGAACTATGGACAGAGGTTCGCGACATTGTACAACAGGTAGCAACCAAAACCATCCCAAAGAAAAAGAAATGCAAGAAAGCAAAATGGCTGTCTGAGGAAGCTTTGCAAATAGCTGAGGAAAGGAGGGAAGCGAAAAGCAAGGGAGAAAAAGAAAGATACGGCCAATTGAATGCAGAATTCCAGAGAATAGCTAGAAAAGATAAGAATGCCTTCTTAAATGAACAGTGCAAAGAAATAGAAGAAAACAATAGAATAGGGAGGACCAGAGATCTTTTCAAGAAAATTAGAGAAATGAAGGGAACGTTTCATGCAAAACTGGGCATGATAAAGGACCAAAATGGCAGGGACCTAACAGAGGCAGAAGAGATCAAGAAGAGGTGGCAAAATTACACAGAAGATCTATACAAGAATGAGCTTAACGTCCCTGATAATCACAGTGAGGTGGTCACTGACCTCGAGCCAGACATCCTAGAATGTGAAGTGGGCCTTAGAAAAACTGAGCAACAACAAAGCTAGTGGAGGTGACAGTATTCCAGCTGAGCTATTCAAAATCTTAAAAGACAATGCAGTAAAAGTGCTACACTCAATTTGCCAGCAAATTTGGAAAACTCAACAGTGGCCACAGGATTGGAAAAGATCAGTTTACATTCCAATTCCAAAGAAAGGCAGTGCCAAAGAATGTTCAAACTATCGCACCTTTGCACTCATTTCTGATGCTAGTAAAGTCATGCTTAAAATCCTACAAGCTAGATTTCAACAGTATGTGGATCGAGAACTACCAGAAGTACAGGCAGGATTTCGAAGAGGCAGAGGAACTAGAGATCAAATTGCCAACATACGCTGGATCATGGAGAAAGCTAGGGAGTTCCAGAAAAACATCTACTTCTGCTTCATTGACTATGCTAAAGCCTTTGATTGTGTGGATCATAACAAACTGTGGCAAGTTCTTAAAGAGATGGGAGTACCAGACCATCTTATTTGTCTCTTGAGTAACCTATATGCGGGTCAAGAAGTAACTGTGAGAACTGGACACGGAACCACTGATTGGTTCAAAATTGGGAAAGGAGTCCGGGAAGGCTGTATACTGCCGCCCTGCCTATTTAACTTATATGCAGAGCACATCATGAGAAAGGCTGGGCTAGATGAATCAAAAGCTGGAATTAAGATTGCCAGAAGAAATATCAACAACCTTAGATACGCAGATGATACCACTCTAATGGCAGAAAATGAAGAAGAACTAAAGAGCCTCTTGTTGCGGGTGAAGAAGGAGAGTGCAAAACCTGGGTTGAAACTTAACATTAAGAAAACCAAGATCATGGCATCTGGCCCTCTCAATTCCTGGCAAATAGATGGGGAAGAAATGAAGGTAGTGACAGATTTTATTTTCCTGGGCTCCAAGATCACTGCAGATGGGGACTGTAGCCAAGAAATTAAAAGACGCTTGCTCCTCGGGAGGAAAGCCATGGCAAATCTAGACAGCACACTAAAAAGCAGAGACATCACCCTGTCAACAAAAGTACGTATAGTCAAGGCTATGGTCTTCCCAGTTGCAATGTATGGCAGTGAAAGTTGGACCATAAAAAAGGCTGAGCGCCAAAGAATTGAGGCCTTTGAACTATGGTGCTGGAGAAGACTCCTGCGAGTCCCTTGGACTGCAAGGCAATCAAACCGGTCAGTCCTAGAGGAGATCAATCCTGACTTCTCTTTAGAAGGCCAGATCCTGAAGCTAAAACTCAAATACTTTGGCCACCTAATGAGAAAGAAGGACTCACTGGAGAAGAGCCTAATGCTGGGAAAGATTGAGGGCAATAGAAGAAGGGGACGACAGAGAATGAGGTGGCTGGATGGAGTCACTGAAGCAGTAGGCATGAGCTTAGATGGACTCCAGAAGATGGTAGAGGACAGGAAGGCCTGGAGGAATGTTGTCCATAGGGTCGCGATGGGTCGGACACGACTTCGCAGTTAACAACAACAACAAAAAGATACAAAATTCAGAGAACACTTGTGGACTCACATTTAGGTAACCTTTGATTTACAACCATGTGTTTAGTGACTATTCAAAGTTACAATGGCACTGAGAAAAGTGACTTATGACCATTTTTCACACTTACAACCACTGCAGCATCCCCACGATCACATGTTCAAATTTGGACACTTGGCAACTGGCATGTATTCATAACAGTTGCACTGTCCTGGGGTCATGTGATCACTATTTGTAACCCTCCCAGATGTCTTCAGACAAAGTCAATGGGGAAAGCCAGACCCACTTAATGATCACATAATTCACTTAAGTGTTTTGCTTAACAACTGTGGGGAAAGAAATTGTAAAATGAGGTGCAACTCACTTAATAACTGCCTTGCTTAGCAAAGGAAATTTGGGGCTCAGTTGTAGTCATAAGTTGAGGACTATCTATAATACAAACAATTTCTGAAATATCAGTCCTTCATACGATAATCAAAGACCATTTCATCCAAGTTCAACTTCCATAACAAAACTGGATAAACCAATAAAAAAGAAAAATCCAAATTCTTATTAAATCAAAACTTATTTGATACCTATTTATTATTATGTCATCCTTTATTTCTTTCATTTTCTTCCCAGTAGACCTATTGTCGGTGAGTTACTTATACTAATAAATGGCTAAACTAATAAGCAATGCACTTCATTACCTAACTGGAAACAAGCCTTACAATTCAATTTTGACATGTGAAGAATTTGGCAGTTTTGAAACAACAGATTTAGGGAACCAAGAACCTGCAAATACAGATAAATTTTCTGAAATGTTTGGATTATTTAAAAAAATGAATCTTATGTAGTACACTCAGAGGAGAAAATATAAATTCTCAACTTATGATCACAATTGGGACCAGAATTTCTGTTGATAAGCAAGGCAGTTGTTAAGTGCCTGATTTTACAACTTTTGCCACAGTTGTTAAGAGAATCACTGCAACTGTTAAGTGAATCATGCAGTTGTTAAATGAATCCAGCTTCCCCACTAAATTTATTTATTTATTTATTTATTTTCAAAAATTTGTATACCGCCCTTCTCCCGAAGGACTCAGGGCGGTGAACAGGGCAATAAATATCTAAAAAACGAAATACAAAAGTTAAAAAACAATTAAATATAATGCCCAATATAAACAATAAACAGTAATTAAAATTATTTTAAAATCCCATCCCTTAACCCATCAAACCAGGCCGGATTGCTCAAATAAATAAGTTTTTAGATTGCGCCGGAAAGAGCGAAGGTCAGGGGCCATCCAGAGCTCAACCGGCAAGCAGTTCCACAGGTCTGGCGCGCCCACAGAGAACGCCCTCCCCCTAGGGGCCACCAATCGACATTCTTTGATCGGAGGCACCCTGAGGAGGTGGGAGCGCACTGTGGGAGCGCACTGGACGGAGGGAAGTTGACGCTTGTCAAAAACAACTGGGAAGATTGCAAATGATGATCACATGACCTCAGGATGTTGTAATTGTCATAAATAGATGCTGGTTGCCAAGCACCCAAATTCTGATAACATGATTGTGGGAATTCTGCAACAGTCATCTATATGAGGACCAAATGTTAAGTTCCTTTTTTCAGGGAAGGAAGGAAGGAAGGAAGGAAGGAAGGAAGGAAGGAAGGAAG
>JAKJMR010018555.1:1468187-1480320 GCA_024449315.1 Daboia siamensis | reverse complement strand
GAAGGAAGGAAGGAAGGAAGGAAGGAAGGAAGGAAGGAAGGAAAATCTAGTATAATCTAGTAATAGTGGAAATAAAGGGCACAAACTTATTTTTTATGAAAAAAAAATTCAACATTTGATCTAGAACAGTACTCAACTCTAATAATCTGGTTTCCTTAATGTGATTTATTCTATTATATTGCAATTTCATTGCTCCCTCTTTACTTGGGAACTGCACTGCACCATAAACATATATTGTATAGTCAAAGTACCTATAGATAAAATGAGTTTAAATTGAGCTGAGATTAACCCCAGAAAAATGTGAATAACATTTGGTCAATCTTGGTCAATCATAGCACACATTATTGCTATCATCCTTGAGAATGATGGTTAAGACATTAAATTTATGTACAGGGAGACCTCATTCAAGTTTACTCACAGCCGTTGAATCTTCATTGGGTTACTCTGAGCGATCATTGTTTTCAACACTATCTACCTCAGAGGGATATTGATAATGGAAGAATTAAAAGAGGAAATAAGGGAAAACTGGAAGACAAAATGCTATCTACACCTGCTTGAACTCCTGAAATAAAAACATAAAACATTCATTAAAAAGGGAAGGAGTATTTTTTAACTGAGAGGTACAAAGTTGAAAGTAAAGTAAGGCATTAGAACTTGCATTTCAAAATCTATGAACATCTTCCAGTAAATTAAATCATGTGGTATCCCTCAAGTTTTGCTGTGCTACCTCATGGTCAGGAGATTTTCCTGGAAGAGCTGAGCAAAGAATGCCAGGAATATATGCCAAGAGTATGTAATCCCAGCAGAGTTACCGAAAGCATGATGGTCATCCCAGCTGCCTGGCTAAAGCAAGCAGGCAACTATTTTGGGCAGAGCTAAGAGGAACATGCTAGAGGCAGATGGTCGCTTTGAAGTCAATTGCAAAAGCATAATTTCACACTGCATGAGAGACAGCAGTGATAAATTACTCCTGTACTTTACCAAGATAGCCATGTAGATAGACAGAATAAAGTGTTTGAAGATATAATGCTAAATAATGGGTGGCAGTTTTTAGAATAATGGTGTTGATGACTTGGCTAGATTAAAGCTTTTGGATATCTAGTTGCTGATGTTGCTATAAAGGAAAACAAAATCTGAAGCTGCAAAAACAGAATTATAGTGGAAATATGATGATGATAACTTTATTGTCACTTTGAATGTACACCAATCAGCATACATCAAAATGAAATTTCGTAAAAAAAAAAAGTTCCAAAACAACTAGAAATTTGCCATGCCAGCAAAGATTGTCGGTCGTATGTCGTATGTTACCTTAGTTCCACCTTGTTGCTCAAACACATTAAAATCTTCCTGATCATGTGGCCTATAGCCCTTACTATCCCTCCCAAAACTATTCGCCTTCAAGAGCCAATGCAGCCGCAGCCATTCCAGGCGCCGCCATCTTAGAACTTATGGAATATGGAATATATGAAGTATAAACATGGAAAGCAATACTATGAAAGATGAAATGAATCCAGTACACAACAGCTACAGTGCAAGTACTCCTCCTTGACTTATGACAGGTTGCTTAGCACCATGCAAAATTATGATGGACCTCCCCACAAAAGTACATATGACCTGGATTCAAAGATCCAACAGATGCCCCCCTATGCAGTCATGTGATCACATTTTGCATACGCAGCAATTGGTCTGCATTTATGGCCATCTGCAGTATCCTGCAGTCACATGACCATGATTTACAATTTTCTTTGTCAGAAGCCAGCATTTACTTCCAGTTTCTGGGGAAAAACACTCATTGAAGAAAATGGGTTCGTTTAATAACTGTGCCGTTCTCTTAATAACCACAGTGTTCACTCACCACCAAAAAAAATGTCATAAAATTGGATCAATCATTTGATGACTTATTTAACAACTAGCATGTACATACAACTGTAATTCCAGACTAAATTACAATAATAAGTTGAGGACTATTTGCATACATTGACATCTTAGACATTTGAAAATTGAAATAGACGAGAACTGAATACTTTCAGTCTGAATATCATATTATTTACTAGTCAGAACAAAGAAGAAATAGCATTGTTTGCATAATCTGGAAGGCTATAACAAGGATATTATTTGGGTCCAATGCAATCAATGATCAAATAATATCAATTAGACTCTCCAGAGAATCCTTTAATATGATTATTAAAATTTATGCAACCACTGATGAGGCTGAAGAGTTTTGGTCACATTCAATCTGAAATTGATTAAATATGCTGCTTGTGGTTGAATACTGGATGGAATGTCAAAAGATGGAAACATTAAAGAGAAAATGTAGTTGGATTGTATGGCTTAGGAAGCTTGAGGGACGCAACTAGGCATTATGGTGTCTAGTCCAAGAGATGCTGTACATTTTCAGAAGACAACCTATTAATAAGCAGTTTCAAAACCTCATAAATATCAGAGACCCAAGACTTGCTTCTTACGTAATATACAATTTTTAAAACTTGAAGTTAATGCAGTGTAATTACGGAACTATACAAGAGTCCTATTGCAGCTGATCCAGGGCATTGAATTCAAAATAATGGTGATTATGTTTGGTTTAAAATTTATGCAGGGGTTTGAAATCCACTCAAGCTACGTAGATGTCTATTGTCTACATTACAAGACATTATTTTATTTTGCACAGCCAATGGAACCATTAGTTTAATTTGCTGCCCAGTTTTACCAAATCCTCTTTTTTTATCAACTCTTTCATTATTTTTGCAAAAGTAATTATAATGTTGTCTCCCCAGGTAAATGTGCTTCATTACAAATAAATAAACAAATATCTGTCAATAAATTCCTTCAAAAACTGGAAGTACCTAACACAGTCTATTATAATAAATACTGATACTGGTTATTTGAAAAGTCTATATTCAAAACACCCTTCTTCCTGATCTTTGGTGAAATATAATTTATATGAAAATACACTATAAATTTTTAGTTTCTCTTTAGATAATTTCTGCAAAATGTTTATCTTTTTTTTCATAAACCTTGGGGCTCAGAAGCAGGTGCCCTGCTGCTTCTTCCTGCTAATGGATGAACTGAATTGCTTGAAAAGAGCGAAATGGAACTTTTTATAAGATAATGATTATAAGAACAGCATATTTTAGACAGCACTATTTAAAATAAATGGTCTTATTTTATTTTATTTTTAAAAGCAATTTCAGTAAATGTTAGTGTTAAGTAGCCTTTTAAATAGTGTTCAGATATTTCATGGTTTGATGTCATAACTATTCTGGCATTTAATACATAAAAATGATACTAGAAGAATCCAAGATATGTAATAATGCTTCATGTTTTACTGTGTTCATTTGGTATTTAGATATTTTAGCACAGCTGTAAGATGATTCCAAATTAAGTATTGAAGACAGTAGCTTATGGCCATTAAAACTGTTCGGAAGGGGAGACTAGGAAAATATCAAAATATAGCCATTTCTACCAGATAAGCACTAAGAACTTTGGCAGTCCAATTAGATCTTTTCAATAACTCTTATTCATCCAGTTAACCTGGATTAAAGGTCTTCTACTTTCTAAAATGACTTCAACTCTTTTTGTTTACTGACCCTTATGAATCAACCACTGCCTTCTTCAAGAATACTTGCTCTACCTAGCACAGTCCTAAAATTCCTGCAGGGGAGATAATTAATTTCTCCAATTCAGGTCTGACCCTATTAAGATTTCAAAAAACAGTCAAGGCTGCCCAAATGCTAACATCTAGTTGGTTCTTTGGTTTCACTCTGTTAGGCAACATCACCACCAGATTAGTAACTGGTACTCAATTACTCAATGTGTAATCCTTACTGCCTCTACCTGATGGGAAATATATAGTGGAAGACCCAAAGGCTCTGTCTTAGGCTCAGTACTCTTCAATGTCTTCGTAAATAATTTAGATGAGGAGATAGAAGGGGAACTCATCAAATTTGCAGAAAAGACCAAGCTGGCAGGAATAACCAATACTCTAGAATAAGGGTGTCAAATGCATCATGCTGAAACCGCGCCCACCCCATTGCCGGCAATGGGGGAAAAAAGTCACAATACATCATAACATGTCAAGTGATGTTGCAAGTTTGACACCCCTGCTCTAGAAGATAGAGTTAAAATACCAAGGGATCTTGATAGACTTGAACACTGGGCCCTATCTAACAAAATGAAATTCAGTGGTGAGAATAGTACATTTTTACACTTATGCAAGAAAAACCAAATGCACAGGTATAGAATAGGTGGTACTTGGTTCAATAGTAGTAGCTGTGTTTGTCCTAGTGGACAATCACTTAAATATGAGCCAGCAGTAGGCTGCATAAAAGCTAACACAATCCCAGGCTGCATTAACAGACAGAGTTAAGATCATGTGAAATGTTAGTACCATTTTATAATGCTTTGGTAAGATCGCACTTAGAATACCACATCCAGTTTTGGTCATCACGATATAAAAAAAAATACTGGAACTCCAGGAAAAGTGCAAAGAAGAGCAACAAAGATATTAGGGGACCAGAAGTAAAAACACATGAAAAATGGTTGCTGGAATTGGGTATGTGTAGTTTAACGAAGAGAAGGGTGAGGGGTGACATGATAGCAGTGTTCCAATATCTCAGGGACTGCCACAAAGAAGAGGGAGTCAAGCTATTCTCCAAAGCACCCGAAGGCAGGACAAGAAGCAATGGATGGAAACTAATCAAGGAGAGAAGCAACCTAGGACTAAAGAAAAACTTCCTGACAGTGAGAACAATAAATCAGTGGAACTGCTTTCCTTCAGAAGTTGTGGGTGCTCCATCACTGGAGGTTTTTAAAGAAGAGATTAGAGAACCACTTATCCGAAATGGTAAAGGGTCACCTGCTTGAGAAGGGGGTTGGACAAGACCTCCAAGTTTCCTTCCAACTCTGTTATTCTGTTAACTTCCAATTTCTGTACTGGATCCACTATAATTAAATAACCCATTCTTCCTCTCCTCGCCTGATAGTCTGAAAATTGTATTCCAAAACATTTGGAGGTATACAGATTGGGAAAGACGGACTTGGTTTTTCTGATCCTTAGTAGAAACTTACAAACTATAAAAGTTTAACCACAGGATTATATAATAGAATTGGTATAAAATTATAAAGTAGACAGAAATAGTTTGATATTATTGACTAATTATAGGGCATTCTCATGTATATAGAAGTTTAATAAATAAAAGTAGAAAGAGGAAGAAAAATGTGCACAGTATCACTGACAGTTATTGATTTCTTCAAGTACACAGAAAACTCAGCTAAAGCAATTTTATAAGCAATTTTAATTTATCCATCACTAAGATAAATAGTCCAGTTTTTGAGTATTTGTTCCCTTAGGTTTGACTAGAAGCAATGTAATTAAACTTTTCACATATTAAAGGATTTTTTTCTCCCTTTTGCCAACAAGGTAAAATCTTTACCAAGTATTACCTAATAAACTTTTCTGGATTTACTCCAATCTGCACATTGATTTTATATTGTTTTGGACCTTCAGTATTGCAGACAAAATTAGAAGGCATATTTAAACAAAACTGTTTTCTGTGATATTGTGACAAGTATCTTCAATCCCTGACAAAATACTCCCTCTACTGTACAATTTACAGTGTTACAAAAAAGGTATAATAGTCTGAATAAATATATCTTTAAAAATTAAGGAAAGTCATTGATAGTGATATTTAAGAAATATTTAACTTTTCCTAGAATGTAGTTTATACACAATATTGTATCATGTATTTTAAAAAGCAGTAATATTTCCTTAGTGCCTAAACGCCTGAGATATCCACTAAAGGAGAATTTGTAGCTCAGGATTGAAATGAGGGGTCCTTAGTGCTCTCTAAGCTTTGTTGTTTATTTCCAGATGTTTCATTACCCAAAGTAGGTAACACCATCAGTGCTAGTCCTAGCACTGATGATCTTAGCTAGTTTGGATAATGAAACATCTGCAATAAACAATCAAGCCTAGAGAGCACCAAGGAACCTTCACTTTGAAATAAATTCCACTTGCAATGAGATATTCTTGTATAGCTTGTCCTTGATATATGACTATAATTGAGCCCAAAATTTCTGTTGCTAAGCGAGGCAGTAATTAAGTGAGTTTTGCCCCATTTTGCTACCTTTCTTGCCACAATTCTAAAGTAAATAACTAGAGTTGTTAAGTTAGTAACACAGTTGTTAAATGAATCTGGCTTCCTCATTGACTTTGCTTGTCAAAAAGTCACAAAAATTAATCACATGGCCTAGTGACACTGTAAACATCATAAATTGCCAAGCATCTGAATTTTTGTCACATGGCCATGGGGATGCTGCAACGTTGTAAGAGTGAAAAAAGCTCATAAGTCACTTTTTTCACTGCCGTTGTAACTTTGAAAGGTTACAAATTACAAACAAATTTGTAATTTGTTTGTTACAAATACATTTGTTACAAACAAATTCTTTTAAGTTGAGGAGTACATAGTGTGTCATTCTGCCCAATAAATAATTTGAACATATAAACCCAATATTTGTATCCATTAGTTCTAACAAAGACAATTTAACTGAAAGATCTGCATGGTTTAATCATCCAATCACTCATAGAGCAGGGGTATCCAACCTTAGCAATTTTAAGACCTGTTAACTCCGAGAATTCCTCAACCAGTCGGGCTGCCAAAATTGAGGTTCACAAGTCCTAAAGTTGCCAAGGTTAGACACTCCTACCATAGAGCAACCTAAAAATAATGTTCTTTAGAGCTGATTCCTCCAGCCAGTATCTAAAATTGACCATAGTGATGGAAATTTATGAGATATAACCCTAGCATAAGCTGGAAACTGCTTCTTTAGAATACCTGATAAGTAAAAGGGTTAGAATCAAGCTTCATTTGAAAAAGTGCATTTTAAATATTATTAATTTTTGCTGTTAATATGGGGATAAATCTAAAGATTTCTGTGTCTACCTTTTCTGCTTTGCTGCTGCTGTTACGTCTGCATTGTGGAAATTTAGGACTTGCTACTAAAAACTTCTGTTTTTTTTTAAAAAAAAAGCTTTTTTGCACCTTGAAAACTCATTAGATTCATTATCCCATTTATGCAATTATCATTTCTTAGTCCTAAAAGCTTCATAAAACTATTTTCATTATAAAATATAATATCTCAATAATCTGTCCTGAAACTGTTTGCGTAATGGATACTTTTGGTACATCATAGCTAGACAATACTTAAAAGCAACCACAGGATGGCAGAAAAAAGCAGCTGACAATATCACCAGCTTCATATAAATTTCCAGGATACTAAGAGCCTGTTAAACCAATTCAAATAGGGGGTGTCATATACAAGGCTAATATTGACTGTACAGAGCCTTCTGCTGTTGAAAATAGTAGAATTATAACATGAAATCTGCCACCAGTCTTTTGTTTTTTTTAATATCTTCTCAGCTGACTACAATCAAATGAACTTTAAACAGTAATGAAGAATACAGAGGCGTCAAATATAGTTACAACTTTGCATTTGTCCCAAGTAGTATGCCAGCTTCCTACAGAGAGGACAATAGTAATAAGGCAGAGAAGAAGTTTAACCTTTCACCCTCATAATAATCTTGACAAACTTCTCCTCCTAGTAGCTATCGTTTGCACAAAGAGGAAAGGCTAGCAATTAGCTACTATTTGAATCCCTGCATCTGCTATTTATATTTGGCTAAACATCCACATGATTTAAGTCATATCTAAAATCATAAAATATAAAGATTGCAAACATTTCATTGCCAGACTAGATAACATTATAATGATGATGATGTTATCTATTCTGGTAACAAAACATCTGCAGTAAATAAACAAGCTCAGAGAGCACCAAGGATTCAACAGTTCAACCTTGAGCTACCGAGATTCTCTTCTGTTGGAATTTCCAACCTTCTTCCCTGTGTAGTAATCAAATAATACAACTTCCCTGACAGATAGCGATCAGACCTGGTTTCATTCCTTCAAAAGAGAACAGAACATTAAAGTTTCATTTCTTTCAGTTTCAAGCAAAAAGTCCAAAAGTGGTTTTCAGGTAGAAACAATGATAGACAAGGTTTTTTCTTTGCCATCTCAACCAATTCCATTAGCTTCATGATCCGGGCTTCCCTTCTAGAAATTTGTAAGTTTTTCTACCATTTCTGACTTCTACAAAAGGCTTGCTGCTATCGTCAAAAACAAAATCCCATGTAACTCTAAATATTTCTATCCCTTATTCCCGTGGTGGCGAACCTATGGCATGCGTGCTACAAGTGGCACGCAGAGCCCTCTCTGTGGGCACACACACCATTGTCCCACTTCAAGCCCTTCAGCTGGGTTTTATAAAATCTTTTCATTTTAGGCCTCTGCCGCCATGGGCAAAAAAAAAAGGTTCAATCAATCAATCAATTACAACTTCTCACAGCAAAAAAAAAAGATTTGCCATCTGCCGTTACCAGCGACGCCCACCCAATGAGCCACACCCACCCAATGGGCCACGCCCACCTGGCACCCGATGATACATAAGTGGGTTTTGGGTTGCAATTTGGACACTCGGTCTCTAAAAGGTTCACCATCTATACATTAGCCTTCAGATACATGAAGGTAGCTGTAAGTATTATGTTGTGGGATCCTTGGTGCTCTCGGAATTTGGTTGTTTTCCTGCAGACATTTCAGTACCCAACTAAGTAACAACATCAGTATTGTGTCTCCTTGCAGGCTTTGCTACTCTAGCCTGAAGATATACCTCTAACTGTTCCTCATAAGTTTCTCCTTCTAAGGCAGGGGTGTCAAACTGCCAGGCCACGGGATGGATGTATCGTGATAAAACTGTGTCCACCCCATTGCCGGCAATAAGGGAAAAAGCTTGGATATGTCACGTGACATCACATGATGTTGCGAGTTTGACATGTCTAATCTAAGGTAATTTCAGTAACTGTCCTCTGAATTAATTCTAAGAATGCTTTGAACTATTAGCTATTGGCAGAAAATTGTTCTATTTTCTTTTTCTTTTTAATGGAAACATTGAAGTTTCTATTCTACCTGACTAATCACACTTTTGAAATTGCCACTAATAAACATTGTGCTACTGCAGAATTATTTCTTACAATAAACTGAATCCATACAGGATTATTTGTATGCAAACAAAAGCCGTTGTTTATTCTCTCATTATTTCTCAATATTTATTTTATTTCTCATACAATTTATCAACATTTTTAGCTATTAAAATGCACAGTCTTCCCTTATCTCTCAGAAAAAAAATCTTTCTACCATGCTAATGATACATGGCCTTCTATAACTGAATAAAGGTTATTAATTATGATTTTCTAATTCAAAATATTCTCATAATTTCATATGTCCCATAATTGCAGTTCTACAGTATATTAATAGGATTGTCTCTGGGAATGTGAAAACCCAAGTAGGGAATTTCACAGGATCTCAGCACACAAAAAGAGTGTATTAGCCTTACCAGGTAGACCAGACAGGAAACATAGCCACATAAGCTAACTCTACTTTATTGTAAAGCTATATTATATCTTGCAAGTCCAGGGCTTTTTTTTCTCATAGAACACTCAGAACGGAGTTCCGGCACCTTATTTGGATGGAACCTTGTAGGGTAGGCAAGGTGGGTTGTATGACATCTGTGAGTTCCGGCACCTTTTATTTTACAAAAAAAGCACTGTGCAAGACTGAATATTCAATTCTCCCACCATCACTTTTACACTCTAATAACTTAAGCAGGATCCCTCTTGCTCTACTCACTATGCATCTAAGGACTATACTGTGTCTTATCTGACCATTTCCTCAGTAGCATCATTTCACCTGGTCTCCCAAGGTCACTCCCATATACCATTACATCCTGCCATAAAATTATTTCTGGCAAAACTTTTGGGATAGATTTTCTATGGTGGACATCTTGGTCTTACCCCAACCATATTTTTTTTTAATTCTATTTATATCCCGCCCTTCTCCAAAGACTCAGGGCGGCTTACAAGCTTAGCAATATGCACCTGAACTAATGCAAGCACATTCCATACAACAAATTATAGCTACATGAATAGGTCCCAAATATTGCTTCACAGCTGGAAGGCTCAATTAGCCATCAAAGGGTTTAGTAATGGTTATCTACTAGCTGAAGAATATCCCAAAGGTGCTTTTTCAAAAGGCAACTGGACTTTCTTTGTTCTTCCTTGAAAACTGAAGAAGCTTCTTGGATGAGAAGTGAAATGTCTTCAGGAAAAAACCAAGAAAGGCCAGTTGCCTTTTGAAAAACACCTTTGGGGCAACTATGACCTGGGAATCTCCATAGGCATTTAGCTGAAGAACACATTTCTACCTACAACTCTGTTTTTATATGTATTTTCTCAAGTAAACATTACCCTCCCTCAGTCTATCCCCAGAATGCTTAATTTCATGGGCTAGAACTGAGTAAAAAAACATTGGGAATAAACCAAGGACACAACTCACCAACAAGAACTACATTCACAAACCAAGATCTTGGAGGAAGATCTGCAGCCTTTTTTTCTTCCTTCTAAACCATTTACTGTTCTTAAATAAAGTCTCATTTGCTTCTTTGTTCCTGAAAAATACTGGTAAACATCGACTCACAGTCATTCATTTAAAAACCATTCAAAGTTATGATGGTCCTGAAAAATGGGGCCTATGAATCATCCTAGCATTTATAATGGTTGCAACATCCCCATGGTCATATAATTAAAATTCCAGCCCTTGTCATCTGGCTTGTATTTATAATGCTTGCAGTGTCTCGGTGTCACATGATTGCTATGTTCCAACAAGCGGGCCTGGACTGACTATGGTTTTAAATTAGACTTTTATTGGGTTAAATTGTCATTTATTTATTATTGTTTAATTCTTTTTTAAATTTTGTATTTTATGTTTTTTAATTTTTTATTGTTGTGAGCCACCCTGAGTCCTTGGGGAGAAGGGCGGCATATAAATTTAATAAATCTCAAATCTCATTTGCAACCTTTGTCAGGAGGCTTCCAACAAGCATAGTACTTGGGTAAGCAGATTCACTTAACAACCATGTGATTTTCCTAAAATGGTGCAAAAAAGGTTACAAAATCAGACTTGACTCACTTAATGACTACATTGTTTAGCTACAGAAGTTCCAGTCCCAATTGTGGTCATAAGTCGAGAATACCTGTATCCCATTTAAGAACATACCTGCCTTCGAAAATGGGGAATGATAAAAGAGGCTGCCCATATTTTTCTCCATGGTATCTTAGTTATAAATTACAGCACTAGATACATCACACCTTTCCCAGGCCATCATCAAAGCCAAACAGTGCAATGCCATGTCCCTGTTGCCTTCAGACAAAATGACTTTTACCACACACAATCATAAATAAGAGATTGACATGATATAATTTTTTGTATCTTTGCTTACCAGTCACTTGATTATTAGCTGATCACAATTTAATTTAATTCTTATATGTCTTTTAGACAGCAAATATGTATATTTAGTTATATTACGCATCCTTCAATAAATAATCCATTGTGTTAATTTTATTAGCATTTCACTGATCTTTGGTTATAATAAATTTCTTCTTCCACAATAAATGATATTAAATTTCTGATTAATTTTAGGTATATAATTTAACAACTTTTAGACTTACATCAGCAATTTTTATTATTAATCATTTTATATTATTCTGTTTTATGAGCTGTATTTCATAGCTTAGATCACTTAATAGCAGCACTGCCATTTTATCTCTACTGAAATTTATGTAGAAGTATAACATTTTATATCATTAGGTTAGTAATATTAAGTTTCATTTTCTGATGTGATGGCTGTAATCACTTGTATCTTTGTGATTATGTGTCATTTTATGATGTTCTTTGATTTTGACTTTGGCTACTTAAGGGCTACTAAAACTTCTGCTAGTGCTGCTAGCTTTTCCCTCATGAATTAGGATTCAAGGGTAGAAAGCCACCTCTAACCAAAGAAAATAATGTAAAACAGTCTTTTTTATTATTATCCAATAGGTAAATATTTCTCATCTTGGCAAGCACTAGCATTGTGCAGTACCTGAATTTAAAACAAAAATGATTTTTAATCACAATATAATAATAATAATAATAATAGGAAGGAGGAGGAGGAGGAGGAGGAGGAGGAGGAGGAGGAGGAGGAGGAG
>JAKJMR010018555.1:1454785-1468177 GCA_024449315.1 Daboia siamensis | reverse complement strand
AGAAGAAGAAGAAGAAGAAGAAGAAGAAGAAGAAGAAGAAGAAGAAGTAGTAGTAGTAGTAGTAGTAGTAGTAGTAGTTGGAGGTCATCTAGTCCAATCCCCTGCTCAGGAAGGAAACCTTATACCATTTCAGACAAATGGCTGTCCGGTCTCTTCTTAAAAACTTCCACTATTGGAGCATTCACAGCTTCTGGAGGCACCTCTTGTGGAACTCCAGTCGAGATAGGCTGCTGTAAAGGAATCTCGTATTGTATCTGTTTCCATTCTCTCTTTCCCCCCAACAGATAGTTAAGGCATCAAGCTAAAAACCAAAATGATGAGTTCTCATCCCGCTTTAAGCATGAAAGCCACCTGGATGACTTTAGGCCAATCACCAGGAGACTGGGAGTTCTAGTCCCACTTTAGGCAAGAAAACCACTTGAATGACTTTGAGCCAGCCACGCTCTCTCTCAGGACTGCTGTTGTAGGGGGAAAAAGGAGAAGGAAGGAGTATTAGGTTGAGTTATTTATAAAACTAATAAAGGTGGGATAAAAACAAACAATTCTAAAACTGGTAAGTAGAGAAGGGAACTAGGGGATTAGCCATATTGGATTTAATTCTCACAAACAGAGATGAAATGATAGAAGGTGTCGAAGCCACAGGAACCTTGGGGGGAAGTGATCATGCAATATTGGAATTCAACATTCTGGAGGCACAAGCAATAGAACACAGCCAAACTAAAGTCTTGGACTTTAAAAGAGCTAATTTCAATAAACTTAGAGAGACCATGGGAAGAATTCCATGGATGAGAATCCTAAAGGGGAAAACAACTCAAGAAGCTTGGGAAATTTTGAAAAGTGAGATAATAAAGGCCCAGTCTAGTACAATACCAACAAAGAAGAAAAATAACAGCTCTCAAAAGAAACCAGCATGGCTGCATAAAGAACTGTCTGATAAATTGAAAGATAAAAAGGACAAGTATAAGAATTGGAAAGAGGGGCACATAACTAAGTCAGAATATCAGCAAATAGCCCGTGCCTGCAAAGATGAAGTGAGGAAAGCTAAGGCTCAAAATGAACTAAGGCTTGCAACCAAAGTCAAAAATAACAAAAAAAGCTTCTTTCAACAAATAAAAAACAAGAAAAAAGTTAAGGAAATGATTGGTCCATTAGTGGGGGAAAGTGGCAAGAAGGTGACAAGCAATAGGGAGAAAGCAGAACTATTTAATTCATTTCTTGCATCTGTCTTTACACAAAGGGAAAATACAGTCCAACCTACCCAAACCAGTGCCATAAAAAACAGAATAGAAACGCAAGTTAAGATAGGCAAGAAAATGGTAAGTGAGCACCTGTCCAGCCTAGACGAGTTCAAATCACCAGGACCAGATGGATTACACCCCAAGGTTCTCAAGGAACTGGCAGACGTGATCTCAGAACCACTGAACTATATTTTTCAAATATCCTGGAGCACTGGGGAACTACCAGAGGACTGGAAGAGAGCTGATGTAGTTCCCATCTTCAAAAAAGGGAAAAAAATAGATCCAGGAAACTACAGACCTATCAGCCTGACCTCAATACCTGGGAAGATTCTGGAAAAGATAATCAAACAACAAATCAGGGAACATCTTGATGCAAACAAAGTCATCACTAAAAGTCAACACGGGTTTGTCAAAAACAGATCGTGCCAGACAAATCTTATTACATTCTTTGACCAAGTGACAAAACTAGTGGACCAGAGGAATGCTGTAGATATAATTTACTTGGACTTCAGTAAGGCATTTGATAAGGTAGATCACAACCTACTACTTGACAAGATAGAAAAATGTGGGTTAGATAGCATTACCACCAGATGGATTCGTAGCTGGCTGACAGGCCGTACTCAGCATGTGGTCCTCAATGGAACTGCATCTACATGGAAGGAAGTGTGTAGTGGGGTGCCCCAGGACTCTGTTCTGGGCCCAGTGCTCTTCAATATCTTCATTAATGATTTGGATGAGGAGATAGATGGGGAACTCATCAAATTTGCAGATGACACCAAGCTGGCAGGAATAGCCAATACTCCAGAAGATAGGCTTAAGATACAGACTCGAACACTGGGCACTATCTAACAAAATGAAATTCAATGGTGAAAAAAATAAGGTTCTACATTTAGGGAGGAAAAATCAAATGCACAGGTATAGTATAGGTGGTACCTTGCTCAATAGTAGTAACTGTGAGAGGGATCTCGGAGTCTTAGTAGACAATCACTTCAATATGAGCCAGCAGTGTGCTGCAGCTGCCAAAAAAGCCAACACAGTGCTAGGCTGCATTAACAGAGGGATAGAATCAAGATCAAGTGAAGTACTAATACCACTTTACAATGCTTTGGTAAGGCCACACCTGGAATACTGCATCCAGTTTTGGTCACCACGATGTAAAAAAGATGTCGAGACTCTAGAAAGGGTACAGAGAAGAGCAACAAAGATGATTAGGGGGCTGGAGGCCAAAACATATAGGGAACGGTTGCTGGAATTGGGTATGTGTAGTTTAAAGAAGAGAAGAGTGAGGGGTGACATGATAGCAGTGTTCCAATATCTCAGGGGCTGCCACAAAGAAGAGGGAGTCAAGCTATTCTCCAAAGCACCTGAAAGCAGGACAAGAAGCAACGGATGGAAACTAGTCAAGGAGAGAAGCAACCTAGAACTAAGGAGAAACTTCCTGACAGTTAGAACAATTAACCAGTGGAACAACCTGCCTCCAGAGGTGGTGAATGCTCCAACACTGGAAGCTTTTAAGAAGAGACTGGACAGCCATTTGTCTGAAATGGTATAAGGTTTCCTGCCTGAGCAGGGGGTTGGACTAGATGACCTCCAAGGTCCCTTCCAACTTTATTATTATTATTATTATTATTATTATTATTATTATTATTATTATTATTATTATTATTATTATTATTATTATTATTATTATTATTACATTAAGGTCAGCAACAATATTTTAAAGTCAATATGTAGAACAGTCTTCTTACCTGATTCCCTTATAGTCCATGTCAACTTACAGTGTACAATATTCCATTCCCACTTACCATGGCTTTTGTTATTATGTTTTTCTCAACTGGAAGAAAAGGAAGCATTTTTCTATTTGTGTAACTTGAATATTTGTTCTCCAACTGGATGTGGGGAAAATTTCCATCTAAATGTGTACGTATCTAACATTGTTTTTAAATCAATATAGACTTATAACCATAATGGAGCTGTCCTGAGTGCAACAGATGAAACCCATCAAAAGAACTTCCAGGCATAATTCTTCCTTAAAGAACATTTTATTTGGGAAACAAAGTATCAGCACTACATAGTTGAACACAAAAACTAAATTCCCTTCCCCCAGATACAAAGTAACAAAATGCAATTCCCACCCCCAATAATCTGTTATAGATCATATTCCCCAATTATCTAAAAGCGTGGGCTTTCTCCCCAGCTCCTCAGTCCACCAAAATGTTATCAACTTGCCCTTCGGTTCCCACAGCAGCATTATTATTATTATGGCTAGCCGAGCTTTCATCCCAACCCCCACTGCACCTGATTTCTAAAAACAAGAAAAAGCATCTTAAAGGAGAAGAGAAAATGGCTGCATTTTCATCAGTTGTAAGAGCGGGAACATCCAATGTTAGCAGCGTTGACAGGAGCATGGGATTTCTGTACTAAATTATGACAATCATAAATCGAGGCACCCAAATGGCAAATCCAATTTTAGAAGCTTTTTGGGGGTGATCATAAAGTGTGTTGCAAAGCTATCATGGCTATCATAAAGTTCATTCTTATGCATGTACAACACTGTACAAATACTGTAGCTATCCATAAAAGTGAGCTGGTTGCCAAATGACCCAAATACAATCATCTGAGTGTGTGTGTGTGTGTGTGTGTGTGTGTGTGTGTGTGTGTGTGTGTGTGCATGAGTGTGTGCACACACACTGCCATCATAGCTCTGGAACTGGGTCATAAATAACGGGGGGTTGTAATTTCAAACGGTCACTAAATAACTGGTCCTTAAGCAAAAGGATTATTGTAACTAACGGAATGGAAACCAAATTATTATTCTGAATTAGGATATTCCCAATTTGAATCTGCAGGTAATTTTTCCTTCTTGTGGTCTAATAGGACATTAATATTTTAGATAAACTAATTGCCAACCAAGTTTTAAAATCATTTGAGTTAAAAAAAATAATTTTGGATTATCTAAAACTATGAAGTGGCAGTGCATTCTTTTAAAACATTTAGGAACTTGTAAAATGCCTGAAAGAGTCAGTTTGGTGTAGTGGTTAAGACGTCAGGCTAGAATCCCACCCTGTGCACAAAACCATCTGGAAGACCTCGGGCCAGTCACTTTCTTTCAACCCTAGCAAAAAGGCAATGGCAAGCCATTTCTGAAAAACCTTGCCATGAAAAATGCAGGGACTTGTTCAGACAGTCTCCATTCCAATCGAATGGAAAAGCAAGTTAGTATTGAGTTAGTCAGTGCTATTTTTGTAGACAATTGGGGATTATTTTCATGTGATTAGTTATTTGCAAGAATTTTGGAACAAAGGATTAAATAATTAACAGTTTTAAAGAGTATCAGTAATCATCATTATGATCTTAAAATGATATTAATTCAGCAAAATGTTTTTCATGTTTATTAGATACAGTATCTCAGATAATGCCTGTCAATTGTATTATACTAAGCATGGAAAATTATGGAAGGGAAGCTTAAGCATATAACATGGACTTAGGTCCATAAATGTATTTAATAGTTGGGAAGACAAATATAGTTAAGCCTGGAGTAAATGTAATTATAGAAATAGAAATAGAAATAGAAATAGAAATAGAAATAGAAATAGAAATAGAAATAGAAATAAGAATAGAATAGAATAGAATAGAATAGAATAGAATAGAATAGAATAGAATAGAATAGAATAGAATAGAGCTGGAAGGGACCTTTGAGGTCTTCTAGTCCATCCTCCTGTTGAAGCAGGAGAACCTATACCATCTCAGGTGAATGTCCAGTCTCTTTTTAAAAATCTCCGGTGATAGAAATATACCAATAGAAACTACCATGATGTGAATTAGCTACAGATTCATTGAGGTATGGGGAACATTATGAAATTATGAACAATCAGTGTTAACATGCATTACAGTGGATTGATATTTCTTTGCCTGATATGAAAACACGACAACAGATTATTCAAGATGATACCTTGGACAGGAAAGCCTCTGTTCAAAGTTTAACTATCTTTTATATATTTGTATTTAACCTATGATCATGAACAAGATGTTTGTGATATTTCTCTTTTTATAAACTGATTGTTTATTGTTGTTATGGAAAGATTAATTAAATTTACTCCTAGTAGTTTTTTATTTAAAAATTAAATCTGTGCTTTCTATTTTCTATAACTACAGCTAATTCTCAACCTACATGATTAAGCAAATGCTACAATCGTTAAGCAACCCCATTGTCACTGTGGGATGGTTTTGCAAAAACAGGAAATAAACACGTTTTCTGCCAAAATGTCATAAATCACTGTTACGTGACCGTGGGACATTGCAAATAGACGTAAATGTGAGCCAGTTGCTGAGCACCCAAAATGCTGCCATGTGACCACATTTCAGAAACCTGAAACCAGTTTCTGGTTTCTTAAACCAGGTTTAAGTAGTTTTTGCAGCCAGAAATGAAGGACTTCTTGTACTATTTTTCTATTTCTATTTCCTTAATTCACTTTTTTGAGGAATATATCATTTTTTCTTTATTTCTTATAGTAAAGTCAATGAATAAATAAAATCATTTGAAATCGGCACACTACAATAGACATTTTGGACCACTTGTACATTTTGAATAATTTTAAAAAAGCTGAAAAAAGCAGGCAAATCCAGCTTCATTCAACCAATCCTAAATACATTTTAAATAGACACCGCCTGCATAAAAACCCCTTTGGAGAACAGAAATTCCATTGCTTGTTCTTACAGTAGCAGAAGAAAATAGTTCAGTGACATGAATCTATAAACTTAAAGATTTTTCGCATAAATTGGGAGCAGAATTTAAAATAAGTCAATATCAAATGTACACAACTCTATAAACAAAGAAATAATTGTTGAGACCTGTGATATTTGCCAAAGGAAATACAATAACAAATGCTACTTTATTCACCTCTTGATTCCAGTCACATCAAACTAGCTTGGTAATTACTGTCAATAAAACTGTAGGTTTCTGCAGTTCAAATTACTCAGTCAACCACTTGTTCCAAAGGGATTTCTGTAAGGTTATAGAGAGAGACCACTTTCAATCATGTATTCAGTCAGCTACATCAGCTTCAGCCATTAGGATAAGCATTTCAAGCAGAAGCATAATTACAGAGGGGAAAAAAGTAAGCAGTACATCATTCCCTATGTTGTTTCCAGACACACATTCATATCTATGAAGCTGAGTCTGTACAGTGAGCATTTCACAGCTATTTCAAACTTTGTATTCCTCCCTTTAGAAATTATATAAGTAGTGCTTCACTTATGACCATAATGAAGTTTGCCCATTGGTAAAGCAGGTCATCACATGATTGGAACCTTTTTTGCAGTGGTCATTAAGTGAAAGCCCCAGTCATAAAGTGAATACTGCAGTTATTATGCAAACCAAATGTTCACTATGGGCTATAGTTGCCAAATATTGGAAGTAACTGTAATATATCATAGTCACACAATGCTGCAAACAATTGTAAATGAGGGCTGGTTGCAGTCATGTGACTACAAGGGCATAGTCTTCATAACTTCAGAACTGGTTTATATTTTTGGAGGGGGGAAATCCATCATAACTTTAAATAATTGGTAAGTGACCGGTCATAAGTCGAGATTACCCATGTTCCTCTTCTAATTTATATTTTTTTCATAGTGAGATAAAAGTCATTCTTCAGACAAAGGAGTTGGTCAGCTAATAAATTCAAATAAATTTATTATATACAAAATGTGAAATGTTGGCTTTAATATGCATCAAGTTCTTCTCAAAAACCTAGGCTGTCATAATGTATTGGCATAGTAGATATGCTTTTGCAATTGACAGATTAAAATTTGTCAACGCACAGATTTTCTAAGTTATTTTCGGTTCAAACAATGTTGGCCTTCATAATGCATTCATAATACTTGCCTAACATACTTGGGGCTAGAAACTGCAAGTGCACTAGGCAAACAGTCTATCCTAGCACATTCCTTTCAATGCATATTCTCCATTATGTCCCTTCTTACTCTCTTCTAATCCCTTTCTCTCCAATAAATGTATATACAACCATTAATTTTCTTCTTGTTAATTATTCCAACACTGAAGTGAGCATTCCAATGGACAGGGAAGTAAAGCGGGGAGAATAAAAGTTGAGATAAAATCATAAGCACAGGCACAGCACAATTACAGTCATGATTTTCCACACTGCAACAATGTAACTTACCATCTAAATTAGATAACAACCACCTGTATGACTTTTGTATTCAAATTTTGTATTCTCATCCTGCACATCTAATGTAAGATTTACTACGAATTAATATTGTGTGTTAGTTTTGAGATACGGCCCCTGATTTTTCTTGCCTATTACGTAAATGTGTTGCATTTATTGAAACTACTACCAAAAAAAACCCTCAAAGTAACCGTCATTTGTAAGATAATCAGATATGTATATAAATGGTTTATCCTTTGTACTAGGTCCCACATGCCGAACTTTAAAGCCAACAACATGTCTGAGAAGAAAGATTCAGAAGAGGATGTATTCCCATTAATAAGCTATTAGCTGTGATAGCCAAAGGCATTAGCTAAGGTAGTTCAGAGAGAAGTATATAGAAGCTCCCTCTTCAAAGGTAACACGTCTCTAATCAGAGTACAAGAGCAGGAAAGGAACAAACAATAGACAAAACAATTGCTTCATGTCTTCCTTTTGTTTTGTTCCAATACTATTCTCTAATTTATTTACCTTGTTTTTATTCTGTTAGCTGTCCAGAATCAGATGCTTGAGATGGATGTACAAACAAACAAACAAATATTGTTTGGAAACTTGAGAAAAACTTGAGAACTGGGCACTACTAAATTTCTTCCCATAATTTTAAAAGCTTTAATATCCATTAAGTAGGCTGTTTGCCTAATGATGGTTCACATGAGAAGGGTGTTTTTTTTTAAATTGTATTGCTTTATCAACACCCTCAAGATAAAATCCAGTGCAGGAACAACACTATGATTTAAAAAAGGGAACATTTTAAAAACTTTTTATTAAAAAAAATCGTGTTTTTACTCTAAACCATGTTTTTGAAACGTTTCTTCCTTTTGAAAATCTTTTGAGATACCTTACTTCAAACATTTGAGAAAAGAAAAATGAGACTTTAAAAGAAATAAAAAAAATTATTGCTTTGAATCAACTAATTACTGATGATAAAAAAGAAATAAAAACAATAAATTCATTCCACAGTCATAGTGAAGTATACCCATGGATTATAACATAATTACAAAATTCCCCTCTTGATTATGTTCTTTCCTGTCTTGTAATTTATACATAAAAATTCATTTACATTAATTTGACTTAATTAAATAGAAAATTAAGAAGGGTGTACATTTTTTTCTTAGGATGCATTCAGGCATAGAAGATCAATGCATGAAGAAGTAATTCTATGACTAAATTTGCACAATCTTCAAAAAAGCAATAAATATCATATTTGATCTCTAAAGCCATCCCTGTTATATGAAATATTCCTAGGCTCTTTTAGGATGTGTTGTGATCTATTTCCAAAAGGTAAAAATAGAGACCATAGATGGTAGTCTTTGTCCAATCAGGCTGTAAGGTATAATAGCATCAACAAGATGACAGATTATAGCCTATTTCTAATAATTCCTAAAGATAACTAAATAAATGGAGGAATGTTGTTCAAATGTGGTAGAAATGAATGTCTGCTGAGGAAAATGCAAATTGCTATGTAAAGAGTAAAATTGTGGCCACTTTACTCTGCAAAGAGAGAAATTGGTCAAGAAGACTGAGTCAAGAATGAATGAGGGTTGAATGAATGTGGATTGAATGTAAATGTGAGAAGCAACCTACACAGAGGTCACAGATGGACAATTAATGAATATCGAATTGCAAAAAAAAATATCAAGGACAATTTATGGCTTGCGAGGAAAACAAAAACCACGGAAGTCATAATCGTATCATGACTGGGTGCAGCTGATAGAAATTGTCAAAAAAGAAAGAGATAAGAAGATTTGACGAATAAATGGCAGTGTATGAAGCAGAATACAGATATTATCTCAGGGGGAGAAGCAAGGATAATTATTAATAATTGAGCAAGTTTGGTTTAGTGAATAAGGCATCAGACTAGAAAACCAGAGATCGTGAGTTCTAGTCCTGCCTTAAGCATGAAAGCCAGCTGGGCGATCTTGGGCCAGTCACTGTCTCTCAGCCCAACTCACCTCACAGTGTTATTGTTGTGAGGAAAATAGGAAGACAAAAAAGTAATAGGTATGCTCACCTCCTTGAATTATTTATAAAAATAATAAAGATGGCATACAAATAAATAAAACAACTTGCACAGTTAGGAAGATATGGAAATTGTCGCAAATGGCCTTGTTGCAAATGCTCTTGATGTAAAGTAGATTTACTTTAAAGTAGTTAGTTTCCCTTTCCTCATCTCTTTGCCTCTCCAAGCTAAAGAGTTCAAAAATAATCTAAGAGGAAAATAGCATCAGTTGCTTTAAGAACCGGAACACATTTCAAGGACAATCATCATCTCTAAGGGGAAGGAAAGAAAAGCATAGAGGGGAGATCAAACACCACTGAAGCCTTAGATGAAAGCCATGCATCACAGCCTCATATTGGGATTTTCCATTAAGAACTCTTCGGCTCAGATTTTACGATGAACACTCAAGTTGAAAAAGGCATTAGCCTAGTTTTCTTGTGAAAAAAAATCTCTTTCAAAATAGCAGCATAATTTGTTCTCGTGACTATTCCACATTTTTGCAAATGACTAATCACATCAATGTGATTAGTCATTTGAATTCTTATTTAACTTTTTTTATGACACTCTGAAACACATTTTCTAAAATATGTGTTGCGAGGAGTAGAGATGCAGAGTAGAGGAAATATGAATAAGGTCAAGGAAACGAGCTTCCAAGATAAGAAAGGGAAAGCAACAGACTTTATTATCACTATTAAAATTATTGAGCAGGTCAAGAAAAACCAGCAGAAGAAACCACTAAACAATACACTAATATATGAAACAATTAATTCAAATGGACTTCAAGACCTTTTAAACAATATCTCCCCTTTCAAGTATGGATACTAAAAACTATTAACATATAATACCAATTAAGAGTAAAAGAACTTCAATTTTTGTTAAGGACATCATCAAATAAATGTTTTAATAAACCACAGAATAATGCACCAACAAAGTGATAAAAAGGCTCCTAGGTCCAGCACTATTTCATTTATAAAAGCAATGAAATGGAACATTTTATATCCACTCAAACTTGTTCAGATAAAAATGTTGTTCCAATTACCAGATAGGGATCAAAGACTCCAAAGTGAAGTCTTAGCGAACAGAAGATTACTGACTTCCTCCCATTCACAATGTGAATTGCAATGGATTTAGTACAAGTTGTTAGTGATTTTCATTCCTATGGTACTTCCTGAACTTCCGAAGAAATGAGATCTATAAAGCAGACTTTGATAACTAGTTTAGAATTCTGTGTTTCCTTTAATGCATTGTAGTTGCTACTGTAGAAAACACTTTCTGACATATTTCCTTCTTTTGCAGAAAATCCTTTAAGTAGAAGTTATGCCACAATTTGTTCCATTTCAGAAGAAAAGTGAGCTGCACTATAAACAGATGGCTGGATTCTATCGGAATAAGCATTAATTATGCAGTTTTAAGACAGCTGGAGTGGGGTTTTTTTGCACAATATTATTCCTAATAATAAAAATCAAGTTTCAACAAAGGCAAAGTTAAAAAAAAAGGACTACTTCAGTCAAAGACCTTTGCTCACTTTTTTACTTGCTTTCTGTCATTACTAAATTTTAAATAATTTCAAAGATTCAGTTAAAAATGATGCAACTATATCAAGGTTTTAGCATAAATTTAACTTTTTTTCTTCTTTTCAGCAAAAATCTGACATTTCATATATTTTTAAAAGCGCAACTTGCATCACACATTACAATTTGGAAAGTAAAGTTGGAAAGTAAAGTAAAGAAGGAAGATTTTGGTTTTTACTAAATTAAATGCTTGATAGCCTCCAATAGCTACTACGCTGTCTACCTAAATTATAAAGTTTTAGAGAAAGTTGTTACAGAAGATAGCTATCAGAAATTTATCTAGCTATCTATATCTATCTATCTATCTATCTACCTACCTATCATTTATTTTATCCTATATGTATTATTTTTATAAATATTTCAAGACAGCCAATATATGTAATACTCCTTCCTCCTCCTCCACACAACTGCATCCTTGTGAGGTGCATTGGGCTGAGAGAGAGACAAGCAACAGGGAGAAAGCAGAACTACTTAACTCATTTTTTGCATCTGTCTTTACACAAAGGGAAAAAACAGACCAACCTACCAAAACCAGTGCCATAAAAAACAGAATAGAAACACAAGTTAAGATAGGCAAGAAAATGGAAAGTGAGCACCTGTCCAGTCTAGACAAGTTCAAATCACCAGGACCAGATGGATTACACCTCCAAAGTTCTCAAGGAACTGGCAGACGTGATCTCAGAACCACTGAACTATATTTTTCAAAGATCCTGGAGCACTGGGGAACTTCCAGAGGACTGGAAAAGAGCTGATGTAGTTCCCATCTTCAAAAAAGGGAAAAAAAATAGATCCAGAAAACTACAGACCTATCAGCCTGATCTCAATACCTGGGAAGATTCTGGAAAAGATAATCAAACAACAAATCAGCGAGCATCTAGAGCAGGGGCCTTCAAACCAGGCCCTTTTATGACTTGTGGACTTCAACTCCCAGAATTCCTCAGCCAGCATGCCTAGCTGAGGAATTCTGGGAGTTGAAGTCCACAAGCCATAAAAGGGCCAAATTTGAAGACCCCTGACCTAGAGGCAAACAAAGTCATTACTAAAAGCCAACATGGGTTTGTCAAAAACAGATCACGCCAGACAAATCTCATTGCATTTTTTGACCAAGTGACAAAATTAGTGGATCAGAGGAATGCTGTGGATATAATTTACTTGGACTTCAGTAAGGCATTTGATAAAGTAGGTCACAACCTTCTACTTAATAAGATAGAAAAATGCAGGTTAGACAGAATCACCACCAGATGGATTTGTAACTGACTGACCAACCGTACTCAGCATGTGGTCCTCAATGGAACCGCATGTACATGGAGGGAAGTATGTAGTGGAGTGCCCCAGGGCTCTGTCCTGGGCCCAGTGTTCTTCAACATCTTCATCAACAATTTGGACGAAGGGATAAATTTGCAGACAACACCAAGCTGGTAGGAATAGCCAACACTCCAGAAGACAGGCTTAAGATACAGGAGGATCTGGACAGATTTGAACACTGGGCACTATCTAACAAAATGAAATTCAATGGTGAAAAAAGTAAGGTTTTACATTCAGGCAAGAAAAAACAAATGTACAGGTATAGTATAGGTGGTACCTTGCTCAATAGTAGTAACTGTGAGAGGGATCTCAGAGTCCTAGTGGACAATCACTTAAATATGAGCCAGCAGTGTGCTGCAGCTGCCAAAAAAGCCAACACAGTGCTAGGCTGCATTAACAGAGGAATAGAATCAAGATCACGTGAAGTATTAATAACACTTTACAATGCCTTGGTAAGGCCACACTTGGAACACTGCATCCAGTTTTGGTCACCACGATGTAGAAAAGGAGTTGAGACTCTAGAAAGAGTACAGAGAAGAGCAACAAAGATGATTAGAGGACTGGAGATTAAAACATATAAGGAACGGCTTGTGGAATTGGGTATGTCTAGTTTAATGAAGAGAAGGACAAGGGGGGACATGATAGCAGTGTTCCAATATATCAGGGGCTGCCAAAAAGAGGAGGGACTCAAGCTATTCTCCAAAGCGCCCAAAGGCAGGACAAGAAGCAATGGATGGAAACTAATCAAGGAGAGAAGCAACCTAGAACTAAGGAGAAACTTCCTGACAGTTAGAACAATTAATTGGTGGAAGAACCTGCCTCCAGAAACTGTGAATGCTCCAACACTGGAAGTTTTTAAGAAGAGACTGGACAGCCATTTGTTCGAAATGGTATAGGGTTTCCTGCCTGAGCAGGGGGTTGGACTAGATGACCTCCAAGGTCCCTTCCAACATCATCATCATCATCATCATCATCATCATCATCATCATCATCATCATCATCATCATCATTATTATTATTATTATTATTATTATTATTATTATTATTATTATTAT
>JAKJMR010018555.1:1439532-1454775 GCA_024449315.1 Daboia siamensis | reverse complement strand
ATTATTATTATTATTATTATTATTATTATTATTATTATTATTATTATTATTATTATTATTATTGTCACCCAGCCAACTTTCATGCCAAAGGTGGGACTAAAACTCATAAACTCCTGGTGATTGGCCCAAGGTTATCCAGTCAACTTTAATGAATAAGGTGGGTTAGAACTCTTAGTCTCCTGGTGATTGGCCTGATGTGTTAATCACTAGACCAAACTCTCCTTTCATGAAACATAAAAACAGCCACCTCCCAGTCAAGACCTCCAATTTAGACCTCTAACCATACACATTTTCATGTGTGTAAACATCTCTCAATTATGTAATTCAATCATCTCATATAATTAACATTTATCATGGCTTAACTGCATAACTATATAACTTACTTATCTCATGATTAAAGTTTATTGTACTGCATCTCTGACAGGAGCAATTGAGTGGGCATACAAGTTGGCAAATTCATGAATATATTAAATAAACCTGTCATTTTCCTAGGTTCTCAAGTCAACTCCTGCAATTTTAATGGAGAATAAATTACATCTTGGTTTAATTTATCTACTTGATATATAAGCTAAACTTTCAAAAACACTTTCTGAATGAAATATAAGCTATTAGAAACAGATCTCTTTTAAATGATGGGAAGAGAAATGTAAAAACAAGACTACAATGATGAAGTTAGCTATTTATGTAGCTCAGGGTTAAATTGTAGATACTTGGTGTTCTCTTGGTTTGTTTCTCTTCCTGCAGCTGTTGATTACCAGGCTAAGTACATCATCACGCCACTGGTAATGAAACATCTGTAGGAAGCTCAGAAAACATGAAGAACCCAATAGAGTAAAATCTATTTTATTTGAGAGAAATGAAATGAAGCATTTTTAATTTACAAAATAGTTTTTTCAGCTTGGTCAAAGAATGATAATCTAGTAAAAATAATTCTATTCTCAAAGCATATTACAGGTAGTCCTTGACTTGAAATAAATGGGATCAGCATTTCCGTTCATAAGCAAGGCAGTTATTAAGTGAATCAAACTCTGTTTTGCAACCTTTATGCTATGCATCAAGGTTCCAATAGACGAAACCAAACAAATCAGAACTTCAAGGCTAGAGATTTCCTCAAAGAACAAGTTTATTGGTTACATAGGCATGGTCAAAAGTGAAACCAAGTCTGAAATCCCATCCAAACAGAAACACTATTACAAAGTTAAACTTCTCACTCGAATGCTATGCAATCAGCTACATTTCCTTCCTTCCTTCCTTCCTTCCTTCCTTCCTTCCTTCCTTCCTTCCTTCCTTATTTATTTATTTATTTATTTATTTATTTATTTATTTATTTATTTATTTATTTATTTATTTGACTTATATGTCGCCCTATCTCCTGAAGGATTCAGGGTGGCTCACAACAATAAAACAGCTATAAAAAACAGTAGTACAAATATTAAAAAAAGAATTATATTACAAAGCCCCATAATTAATTACTAAAACCAATAAATTAAAACAATATTAAAAACCCCCATCCTCAGTCCAGGTAGGCCACTTGGAATAGTTTGGCGGGCTTTCTAATCAAATGCTCACAACCAGGGCTTTTTTTGTCATAGAATGCTCAGAACTGAGTTCCGGCACCTTTTTTCGGATGGAACCTTGTAGAGTAGGCAAGGCAGGTTGTATGACATGTCTGAGTTCCAGCACCTTTTTCTTTTACAAAAAAAGCACTGCTCACAACCCACACCTAACCAACAGAAATGACCTTGGTTCCCATGGGACAGTGAAGTGTTTAGACTAGCAAAAATCATCTGCACCCCCTCCCATTCTTGTGGCAACCTAGAACAAGCAAGATGGCTGCAGCCAAGTTAGTTGTAGAGTTTACACTATGGCTTTTAAGGAAATCACTGCAATTGTTAAATGAATCATGCCATTGTTAAAACAAATCCAACTTCTCCCATTGATTTGTGTTAGAAGCTGCTGAGAAGGTTGTAAATGGCAATCACATGATTCCAGAAACCCATTGTAAATACATCCAGGTTGCTAAACGCTCAAATTCTGATTACATGACTGTGGGATTTCTGTGAGTTCTAAGTGTGAAGGTCAGTCATAAATCATTTTAGTGCCATTGCAAATTCAAGTGGTCACTAAATGAATGGTTGTAAGTCAAGGTCCACCTATACATTAGTTCTCCAGAGCACTTTTTAATATTTCTGTCTATCTTTGCTGTAAAACAGTTCAGTGGAAGAGAACCTAAACATTGCACTGTGATGGGTTTCTGCTAAGATATTGTGTAGTTGTGTTTGTAGCAGTGACTTAAATAACAGTACAGCAGATACTATAAATTCAGTAACAGAAAAGCAATCAACATAACTTATAAGTATTTTGTTTATTACATAACCAAGTGGCAACATTCTAGTCCTAAATTTATCCTGTATTATTTTGAGCTTTCCAGCCTCATGCTGTCAAACCTTATTAACTGATTTAATTTTTTCCAATCTATTTATTGATGTCTCAGAGATTCATTCTTTTATGGTCAGGTATATGTCACAGGTATCCTAATCTGCACCCATTCTAAGGAAGGGTAAAATTGGGACAAAGGAGAGAGAACTACTTGCATCAAACTGGCAATATTTCACATTTAGTAAATAATTGTTTTTAAACTGAATGTAAAACATGAAAATACCAAGGATGAAATTTTATTGGACAGGGATGTTCAATCATACACTAACAGTCTATCAACAGTGTTGAAAGGAAAAGTGATTTTTCAAAGTCAAATAACTGACATAAAAATATATTTTTTTATTCAAATGTGTACTTGGAATTGTGATTAAAGAAAAAAATAGACAGAGCTGAGCTACAATTAATGCCTTTGAGGTTTTGATTGTAAATGTTTCTCATGCAGGCTATTTATTGCAGTATTAATTTTGCTTATTATTAATATTTCTAAATGGTATTCTACCACGGTATACTCTCATTAGGTTTCAAACTTTTTTGTAAACTTTAATATATTAACACATTAAAGCAAACAACAAAAATAGTACAAACAATCCTCTTGAGATACTAATTTTCTTAGGTGTTTATAGATATGTTGCTTTCTAATATTCAATGATAATTACATTCAACCAAACAATTCTGCAATTATTTTATCCTGGGTAACCAGGTCTACATATTTAATAACTCATTTTCTCTGTCTGTTGGAAGAATCTTTCTCCATTATGTATTGAGTATTCTCCACAGCAGAAGACTGACAGAATAAGAGGTCAAGTTAAATTCCCTTTTTGTTGTAATGAAATTCAGTGGAGAAGCAAAGAACAACGTAATTTTCAGCAATGCAACCTACTGAGGTTTGATCACTCTTAAGCCTCCTAATTATAATATATTAGTAGTAAATGTCTCACTGAACACTATTTTAAATTGTAACAACTCTCATATTTATGAAAAAAATTAAAAGGATTTAATTTTTCTGAGGTATCTTCTCAATTGCTTCCTTATACAGCTAAATAATCTACTCCATTAATATGTAACAGCCATCTGCCTCAAAACAAAACATATAACAATTATCCTCACAAACACAGCAATATGTCTTCCAATTAGACAACTGCCTGAAAAAAATCTATAGGTAAAGGTAAAGGCTCCCCCGCACATACGTGCTAGTCGTTTCTGACTGTAGGGGCCAGTGCTCATCTCCGTTTCAAAGCCGAAGAGCCAGTGCTTGTCCGAGGACGTCTCCATGGTCATGTGGCCGGCATGACTAGACGCCAAAGGCGCACAGAACACTGTTACCTTCCCACCGTAATGGTCCCTATTTTTCTACTTGCATTTTGACGTGCTTTCAAACTGCTAGGTTGGCAAAACCTGGGACAAGTAACAGGCGCTCACTTTGCTATGCGGCACTTGGGATTTGACCCGCCAAACTGCCGACCTTCTGATCGACAAGCTGGTTGCTGAGTGCCTTAAGTGTGGTCTGTTGGGGCCAGGGGGGGGTCTGTTGGAACTTCAAACAGTTGTAAAGTTACTAGTTGTAAGTCAAGGACTACCTATAGTTTCCTTGGCTTGAGCCATATTGTATAGGCACAGGTAATTGCTCATACATCATATTATGCCACAGTTTCTTAGAATCCTGGTATGGTGAATAATGCATAATGTTTGTGTTCACAAAACATAATTGTGTTGTCACAATCCACCTCAGGGCCTGTAGTGCAGGAGACAATGTTTGTCAGAAGTTGAGGCAGCAGAATCCCCCAGAGATCAGGGTGCCAGAAATCCTTTTTATCTTTTTTGAAATGTGAGCAAGCTAACTCCTAAATTGAATGTACCCGCAGGCTTCTCTTCCTTTGCCTTCATCACAATCACAACTATGATTCTAGTCCTTCAGATAAAGTATTCTATTTCTATACTTGATCTACAGGTTGGATTTGGAATTGGAGTTTTTTTCTAAGCAATGTTTACATGATTTTGACTTTGGCCAGTATAAGTTAGCATAGCCTAGATTCATACTACACTCAGACAAAAATAAATAAATAAATAAAATGAAAAGGGGAATCTACCTATGGCTCAGCATCTGTGAACCAAGTCTCTATGTCAAGAGGAAAAAAACAATTATGGAAA
Source organism: Daboia siamensis (assembly GCA_024449315.1). Lineage (NCBI taxonomy): Eukaryota > Metazoa > Chordata > Lepidosauria > Squamata > Viperidae > Daboia > Daboia siamensis. The sequence goes on along the minus strand of JAKJMR010018555.1, from coordinate 1,450,188 downwards.
CCAGCATGGAGTAGCAATGCTGGACTCACCATTGTTATTCACCGTGATTTATGGAGTGAAATAGAAGTCTTGGGATGGTAAAGAAAAAATAAACAACAAAGGAAAAATAAATTATACCAAGACTTTTAAATAATTTTCAAAATGCTTAGGTTTTCTCTGTTTTATTTTGAAATGTGTAATCAGCTAAACAATAATAATTGCTTAGTGCAGAATTAAGAAAAATGAATTGTTTGTTCAGGTCTACACAAATATATACCAAAGCAAACTCTTTAGTCTACATTAGTCCCATTCAGTCTACACACCTGAAGCCCACCTTTTATTTTACATTAACAATTCATGTAAAAAATGGGTGGGGCTTCTATCACTTGGGTATGACCATCACTTTTATTTTTTACACAAACACATACCAAGAAACATAAGCATTCACCCCTACAGACTTTTTACAGGAGATCTATATATTAGAATGAAGGCTAAACTAAGAATCAAGACTGGTTAAAAGTCATGATCTCTACTGAGCATTGATGAGTGATATAGTGCGGATAGACATGACATGCATTCCTAAAATTTAACTAGGGCTGCTGAATACCTGATGAAAAAGAAGCCAGTCTGCTATCCAAAATACTCAGATTCCTCATGCTATTTTTCCAACCTAATACAGTATCCCCCAGAAATGTTAAAAGAAAATTTTACATATTGTTGTGGACTATGTTATCTCTTCTCTACCCACCACACTATTCCTCTTCTTTCTCCACCTGGTTCTAACTACATACCGGCTGGTAGGGCCATGTTCTGTGATGTTGGCAGATAATTTTGGATTTGCATGGATAGCCTAGTTGAAGTGCACCCAGAGCAGTAGAAGGCTGTTTTGACATAAGTGTTCACATCTTGCCAACACTTTAAGAACACTTGGTTGGGAAATGACTTTGGAAATTCACCTGCTTTTCATCTGCTGGGGGGAAGTGGTGCTAACTGGACCTGTTTTATTTTTAGAAGAAGTTTTTTTAAGTATCATAAAGCCCTGGTGGTAGATATCTAATAAGGACACTTGCCTTGTACAAAATAGAAAATAAATGACATGAAATTCTGTGGAATATGGCAGCTGGTTTGTTCTCCAAAGAACAATTTTACAGTGATAATGTGATACTTTCACATCTCACAAAATCTGCTGGAAAACGGAGCCACATGGCTGAGTTGCACCAGGAAGCAGCTGTTTCTTGATGGAAACCAGAGAGATATGGAGAAAAACCGTCCATATTGAATCATGGGCATACCCTCAATTCTGTATCGATGTGTCCAGGACTATTTCTCATATTCTCCTTCAAATGAAATGGAAATCTATTAGATTTTACAATTTGCAAGAGAGTCTGGTAACATCTTGCTAACAGACTCTCAGATTCACACAAAATTCTCTCTCTGTAGGAGGAGTGGCAGAACCTTTAAGAAAATAAACTCCAAGTATTTTGCAAATTAAAAAATTCAAAAATCCTGTGGTGAGAATCCAATATTGATGTAAATCAAAGGAAAGCACTTTTACCATTCCAGGACACTCCATGTTCCCTTACAAGGAAAATGAAAATTATTCAAACAATAGCATAAATCAAAGGGGAAAAGTAAAAAAAGAACAGCTAAAGCCCAGAAGATTTAAATAAATCAACATTCAGCCAGCTGGTGAACTTTTAAGAATAAAAAGCAGAGTAAAACAAAAAATTCAAAAAGTGAAGTTAAAACCCAGGCATGCTTAACAAAAAGAACTGCCAACAGGAAGATGAATGACTTTGTGATTGCTTCCAAAGGGAATCTTCAAGTCTCCCCTTCCCAAATGGGTCTCTGATCATCCAAAAGCCTCTTAGGTTATTCCTAAGTGCTTCCATTCAAATCCAGGAGACAGCACTACCAAAGTACTGCTTTTGCACCAAAATCAACAGATCAGCAGCAAGCTGGGGGGAAGCCTCTTATCTTCAGCAGCCATCTTGTGGAAGAGTCATGAATACTATTTCCTATTTACTGTATCCTGCAACACTAACCCTATGAGGTGAATTGGGCTAGGACAAACTCACCCAGTCACACATTCCTTAAGGTACTGATTCATGTGTAAAAGAGAACTAAAACTCATAGTTTACTGGTTAATAAGCCAGTACCTTAATTGCTATGAATAGTTCTTGACTTGCAACCATAATGAGCCAAGAATTATAGTTGTAAGTCATGGAACAGGTGACTTAAGGCATTAAACAGGTCAGTCACCATGTGACCACATTAAATTTTATGACCTTTTTTTGCAAACATTAATTTATTAAGAAAAAATGCTTTCCCCAATGGGTATTTTTTGCTGGAAAACTAAAGTAAACCAGAAAAAGATCTTTAAATCACATGACTACAAATGGCCATATAGTGAACCAGTTGTCTATGGAGATTCTCAGTCATCCAGGTTATGGTTGTCTCAAAGGTGCTTTTTTCAAGAGACAACTGGACTTTCTTGTTTTTCTTTGAAGACATTTCACTTCTCATCTAAGAGGCTTCTTCAGCTCTGACTGGATGGTGGCGAATGGAAGGATTTATATTCCTTGCAGACAGCTGCCTATTTGCATTCTTTTAGAGAGTCGTTGAGGCCACCTGGAGGTTAATCTATGTCCTCAGGGTCACCAGAGTAGTGCAAATAGGTGTGGAGCCTTCTTGGAATTACTCAGATGACCCTAAGGACACAGATAAACCCTCAAATGGCTTCCACAACTCTCTCAAAGAATGCTAATGACCAGCTGTCTGCAAGAAATATAAATCCTTCCATTCCCCACCATCCAATCAGATCTGAAGAAGCTTCTTGGATGAGAAGCAAAATGTCTTCAAAGAAAAACAAAAAAGTCCAGTTGCCTCTTGAAAAAGCACCTTTGAGAATAAGTCAGTTGCCAAATGCCAAAAATGCAATAATCTGGTCATGGGAGTCTGGCCTTCAAAATTTCAAAAATAGATCTATGGCAGTCCATCATAACTTCAAATGTTATTAAGCGAGAATGACCTATATACCAAACCAGCTCTTGTAGATGTTACTGCATGAAGTTCAAACCTTTTAAAGTTATGAAATTCATGTTGCAGTCCAGGATGGTGGTTGAACTGGGAGGTGGACCTGGCAGAAAAGTAGTTTTGTTTCTATTCTGGTTTTTATTTTATTTTATTTATTTTATTTTATTAAATTTATATACTGCCCTATTCCCGAAGGACTCAGGGCGGTGTACAGGGAGGATTAAAAACAAACATACAAAAATTAAAATCAGATTAAAACAATTAATTAAATGAAGTCCCCGAAATTTAAAACTAAAACCCAATAAAAATTAAAACCCCTCAGCCTGGACCAGACAGCTCAAAGAGCCAGGTTTTAAGGTCCCTGCGGAATGAGCGAAGGTCGGGGGCAGTCCTAAGTTCCATGGGGAGTTGGTTCCATAGGGCCGGCACACCCACAGAGAACACTCTTCCCCTGAGAATAACCCGCCGGCATTCCTTAACCAGCGGTATCCTGAGAAGGCCCTCCCTGTGGGAGCGCACGGGGCGAAGGGAGCTTGATTCCGGCAGCAGGTCTTCCCTCAGATAACCTGGACCCAAGCCATTTAGGGCTTTATAGGTCATCACTAGCACCTTGAATCTCACCCGAAGGGCAACCGGAAGCCAATGCAGCTCGTGGAGTAGAGGTGTTACATGGGAGTATCACAACTCGTGCGGCTGCATTCTGCACCAGTTGAAGCCTCTGAGTGGTCCTCAAGGGCAGCCCAATGTAGAGAGCATTGCAGTAGTCTAAACTGGAGGTCACGAGCGCATGAGTGACTGTGCGTAGGGTATCTCAGTCCAGATAGGGTCGCAACTGGCACACCAGGCGAACCTGGGCAAAAGCCCCCCTGGTCACGGCTCCTATGTGGTCTTCAAAATTGAGCCGTGAATCCAGGAGGACACCCAAGTTGCGACCCCTATCAACAGGGAGTAACATCTCACCCCCCATCATTAAAGATGGAATAGTCTGGTTGACCCGAGATGCCAGTATGCACAGCCACTCAGTCTTGGCAGGATTGAGACGAAGCCTGTTTCTCCCTATCCAGACTCGGATCGCCTCCAGGCAACGGGACATCACGGCGAGGGCATCACTGGGGTGGTTCGGGGTGGAGAAAAAAAGTTGGGTATCATCAGCATACTGAAATCACGAATGATCTCACCCAGCGGCTTCATATAGATGTTGAACAGCAGGGGTGAGAGAACTGACCCCTGAGGAACTCCACAAGTGAGAGGCCTCGGGGCGGAACTCTGTCCTCCCGTCAACACCCAGGAGATAGGAGGAGAACCACTGCAAAACAGTGCCTCCCACTCCCAACCCCCTGAGACGCTGCAGTAGGATACCATGGTCAAAGGTATCGAAAGCCGCTGAGAGATCTAATAGGACTAGGACAGAGGAACAACCCCTGTCCTGAGCCCGCCAGAGATCATTCACCAGCGCGACCAATGCCGTCTCCGTGCTGTGCCCGGGCCTGAAACTCGATTGGTACTGGTCCAGATAATCAGCTTCATCCAGGAACAGAGGAAGCTGATGCGCCACCACATTCTCAACAACCTTCACTGAAAAGCAAAGGTTGGAGACCGGACGATAGTTATTTAAATCAGCCGGGTCCAGGGCAGGCTTCTTGAGGAGGGGTCTCACCACCGCCTCCTTCAGGGCGGCAGGGAAGATACCCTCCTTCAAGGAAGCAGTTATTACTGCCTGGAACCAGCCTCGTGTCTCCTCCCGAGCCGCATAAACCAGCCAGGAGGGGCACGGGTCCAACAAACAGGTGGTAGAGCTCAGCCTCCTCCTCATCCTGTCCACATCATCAGGGGAAACAGGATCGAACTCAGTCCAGATAACACGCTCAAGACTGTCCGATTCCTCCACATCAGACTCTGCCCAGTCAGAGTCCAAACCAGTCCGGATCTGAGCGATTTTGTCCGTCAGATGATGACTAAACTCCTCAGCCTGCCCCTGTAAGGGATCCTTCCTCACCTCCCTCACCTCCCGGTTGAGAAGGGAGCGAGTCATCCTAAACAGGGCGGCCGGGCGATTATCTGCGGACGCGATGAGGTCAGCAAAGTAATTAGCCTTTGCCGTCCTCATCGCTGCAAGATAAGACCTTATAAAGATTCTTAACTGCAATCGGTCAGATTCGGATCGGCTGGATCTCCAACAGCTCTCTAGACCCCGTCTCCTACGCTTCATCTCCCAGAGCTCCATAGAAAACCATGGAGCCCACCGGGATCTGCGCAAGGGTACAACACGGTCAAGTGCCTCAGTGGTAGCCCTTTCCCAGGCATCCACCAAGGCGTCGACCGGGCTGTAAGTGAGGGGGATAGGTATAGACCCAAGCGCCGTCTGGAACCGTTCCGGGTCCATTAGGCGCCTGGGGCAGAACCACCTGATTGTTTTATTTACAATTTTATTGATTGTTGTGAGTTGCCTAGAGTAGTAATTTGACAAGGGCAGTCATATATGTTCTGTAAATAAACAAATAATTTTAAGTACTTTAACTGAGCAAGATAATTAGCCCAGTTGTTGATTTGTTATAGCATTCACTGTAAACTAGACCAAAACTTTTGTTTTTTAAACAGGGACAGATAGTTTTCATTCAGTTTATTTTTAAAGTTTATACACCACTTTAAAACTTGTTTTGAATGTATTTAATTTGAATCATACCAAAAAATTTTAAACTCAAGTTTCCGTTCAGAATATTTAATTCAATATAGCTTCAATCACAGATTGATGTCACACTGTTAACAAAACCAACACTGCAAAAGAGTGGGAAAAACTTGTAAATCAGTTATAATATTAGCAAGAGAACAATTTCATCTTTAAATCTGATCAAAATGAAATACTGACGATTGCTAGTGGCTAAAAATACAACATTTCTGTCCCCTGGAGTACCAAATAATACCCAACGGTGGTGTTAAAAGATATTTGACTGACAGGTTAGGAAACTCCTTCACTGCAGACCTTCTTTGCTCCTGGCTAAATGGTTAATTAGCTGAATACTTTTCCCTAATGACCTATCTTTTGACATAAAATAATTCATGCATGCAAACAATAAATAACACTATGCTTTTAAGGTTATTCAGTTGGTCCATCATGAGATTTACCATTGGAGTTGAGCACATGAGTGTTACCTGATGGATTTCAACACAGAAACAGAGTGTATTTTCTTTTCAAAGCAGCCCACATGTTGATTTTTTGATACGCAAATTACAGAAAGAAATTGCTTTTGGATCCAGCAGGTGCTTTAAACTGAGGTTAATGAAACTGGGATGCACATAGGTCTGTTTTTGTCTATTAATATCTCCATTTCTATCTCTGTAGTAAACAGGAACCACCTGCTCCAACATTGGACTGTCTTACAGCTCTCTGAGGCTTAGCCATTTATGAGGCAAGTCAACCAATAAACAGCTCCTTTGAGAACTTTCTATTGAGGAGAATAATGTCAGGTAGCTAAAAGACCAAGAACTACAAGCTGGGCCATTTATTACAAGTGACAACATATTATGTAGAACTCAACACATGCTCTATTCAGATGTAAATCATTCAGAAGAACAGTTCATTGAACCACTCCCTGTTTTTCTTTAAAAAAAAAATAACATGCCATATCCATCCACCCATCCCCACTGCTGGCAGAACTTCCTACAAAAAAAAAAATCTATTTTCCCACAAGCCCTGACTCTCTTTTATCAATATTAGGCAGGAGAAGAAGGTCATACCTCATTGTGACCTCCACCTCCAAAGGATCAAGCCTGAATAGTTACAAGTTGTACATACAGCCAACAGTCCAGCAAAACGTAAGAAACTGAATCTTCTACCCAACCATATAAAATGTGATCCTTCAGTTTAGTCATGCAGGAGGATAACTCTAGACTCCCTTGAAACCTATCCATACTTTTTCTGGTCCAAACTATTTTTTAATTGTTTATGCTTTGCTGTACTATTTAATACTACTAAATGTGTTGCTTATATGGGTTTTACTTGGTGGTACAATAGACAGACAGACAGACAGATGAAGTCATTTCTATCATTCATATTCCCCCAATGAGATTTTTCTGCAAAAATGCATCTGCACTGAGATTTACTAAAAAGTGTAGGCATATTTTCTCTTCCTTCTCATCTCCCCTCCCCATCCCTTCCCCTGTCTTCTCCTCTCCTTTTCTTGGCCAAACTATTGCCATTCTCTTTTTCTAGGCTATTTTTCAGCTTACCAATCAAGCCTACCACAAGTCCTAGGATTTCCTACGCAACAAAGGACAAGTGCTGAATTGGCCTTCTAAGAAATATATGAAGAATCAGAGTCCAAAAAATAGCCAGAACAAATAACTTAATGAAGCAAGGAAAAGTTAAATTAAACTTATATTAACAGTTTCACTTAATTCAAATGGAATACACCTTACACAGTGGTGTTCATTTTCTAATCAATTGTTCTTATGAACAATTTTAACAGCCTTGGTGGAGCAGTGGGCTAATGCCTCCTTAAGTAACACCAGCTGCCTGCAATTACTGCAGGTTCACATCCCACCAGGCTCAAGGTTGACTCAGCCTTCCATCCTTCCGAGGTAGGTAAAATGAGGACCCAGATTGTTGGGGGCAATAAGCTGACTTTGTAATAATGCCGCTTGGGGGTGTATGTGAAAGCCCTAATAAGCAGGCATATACATAGAATGAAGGCTACTGCTAAGCTTGTAAGCCACCCTGAGTCTTCGGAGGAGGGCGGGATATAAATGGAATTAAAATACAATAAATAAAAATAAAATAAATTTTGACTTGCAACTTTGAAAGGAAGCTTGAGAATTTGTCTCATGTTAACAAAGGTATTAACCTTGTACACTGTAATGGATATAAGTCTTTCAGTGTCCAGCCTTTTCTGAAGCAACATTCTCCCAGAATTTTGACTTGTTCAATTTATTAAAGAGGTACAGAGATAGCTACTTATCACAAATACCCTCTGAATTCTAGGTAATAATTAAGTGCACAAATGGATTGCAAAAATTATTTGTATTAATTACCTCTTCTAATTTTAAAACCAGGCTCATCTTCTTCCAATTTAGCTTCCCTTAATATAGGCTGAATAAATAAGGGGAGACTATACAACTTGGTTGCAAACCTTTGCCAACCTGTTACTATTTACCTATGTGTTTTGTTTTGATCAAATATAAGGAGTAACATCGTTGATATAATTAATTTTATTGGGAAATGCTGAGATTTGTTGAATGCAGGAAAACCTTGTAATGAAGAACAGAAATGTGGCCAAGGAATCTGAAGAGATATATTTATTTCACTATCCCTACTTTTCCTTCAAAAACTATTTCAGCAGGTCAAGGAAACTGCTAATCAGTTACCAAGGGACGTGGTGGCTCAGTGGGTTAGGACACTGAGCTTGTCGATCAGAAAGTCAGCAGTTTGGCGGGTTGAATCCCGAGTGCCGCGTAACAGAGTGAGCGCCTGTTACTTGTCCCAGCTTCTGCCAACTTAGCAGTTCGAAAGCACATAAAAATGCAAGTAGAAAAATAGGGACCACTATGGTGGGAAGGTAACAGCGTTCCGTGCACCTTTGGCATCTAGTCATGCCGGCCACATGACCACGGAGACGTTCTTGAACAAGCACTGACTCTTCGGCTTTGAAACGGAGATGAGCACCGGCCCCTAGAGTCAAAAACAACTAGCACGCATGTGCAGGTGAACCTTTACCTTTACCTTTAATCAGTTACCATCTAGCAAATGAATACTTTAACTGTGGAAGAATGAACTGAAGTTTAAAATAAGAGTTTATCGTATATAGAGACCTCACATTGCTTTATCTCTAGATAACTTCCATAGGCTACTGTAATGTCTGAGTATTCTAACAATCCAGGTTTTGTATTTTACTCCGCAGTGGTGATTCAATTTATTGTGGCTCTGAGTGACACATAATTTCTTTAATAACTTTTTCCTTCATTAAACCATAAATTCTTGTCAAACAATTTGCTAGCAAGATTTAATGATATAATAAGCAACAGACAGTACATTTAATTAACATTAGAATTATTTTCTAAAATCAGATCTCAATTATCTAATCCAAGTCATTATTTATTATTTTGGCAACTCTGCCCTCCTTAAATAAACAACTGATTCTAGCATAACAAATTCTTTTCAAATTTCTATCCTTTTGAGTGAAGGACAGGATGATATACTCCCTTGAATCTCCTCCTGGCTGGATCCAAGGGGACCGAAGGAGTGTCTTCCTGGCTTTGTATGCCATTCCAAACTGAATGCAGCTGGAATCTTCACTCCAGTGTACTTGTAAAGAAAAAGTGCACACAAGTGGGTTGCACATTGGCACCTGATAATTGCTTTCAATGTGTATTCCTCATTGTGTGCTTGCTTATTGTCTTCCAAAACCCTTCTCTTCAATGAATGTAAATACAAATATTAAATTCTTCCTTGTTCATTATTTAGCACCCAGCATTTAGCATGAGCATTCGAAAGGATGGACGAGTGATTAAAAGGTAAGCAAAAGCTGAAAGTTTGAATGAGTTTGTCAGTTTCAAGGTGGAAAGTACAGTTCAGGTCATGCAATTTCCTTTTTTTTAACAATATATTTTATTAAGGTTTAAATTTTAATCAATTTAATGACATGTAATATCTTCCACTAAGTAACTGAGTTGCCAACCCCAATTTGGTCACTAAATGAGGACTACTCATAAAGCAGTATGCCATTATAGGACCAATTGTGAATCAGTGATTTTTATCAAATTAATAAAACAATTGACAGAATAAACTAATGCCCATGTCTGCTACTCCAAAATGAAAATTTGGAGGCCAGATTACAGAGGGCAGAAATAGCCTTTGTGACAAAGTTATTAACATTAATGTAATACTTACTGTTATTACACAGAGAACCTGTACAAGGCTCAAATATTCTGATCTTTGTTTTCATTCTAACTAAGTAGGTTAGCCAATAGAATAGAAATATGAACATTTGGGAGGAAAAAATGTTTTAGGCATTATACAGCAATCAAGACTTGTGCGGAATATCAGGGTAAGAATTTATTTGTTGTGGATTCTTTCATGAATGCTAGTTTTCTTAATCTTTACAGGTAGTACAAAATGTTCCTTTTAAATACTGTAGTAACAGAACAAAAACAATCTTATAATTCTACAACTTTTTCTGTTGTAAAATTACTAAACTAATGTTGGGCACATTTCAAACCAACCAACAAGAGCTTTTTTTAGTTGTTCCATTTGTTGAAACTGTGTAAGCACTGCACTAAAATATTTATAAAACATATTTATTATTTAAATGATTTCTGCAGCCACCCATCTCCTGGCAGTGAATTCTAGCAGCGAATTTTAGGCAGCGAATAAGGATTAAAACCAAACTGCTCCCAATCAACAATCCAAAACCAAATTATTTCAGAGAAATCATTTTAATTATGGAAAAAACAATGAAAAGTAATCAGCCAGCCAGGTTTTCTCAAATCCAATATATTATCCAAGAGTTTACGTATGTAACCTTTGGCCATATGTAATGGACTTTAAAATCCCTGCCTCTAGGATCTATAAAATCATTTTTGGCATCATCATCATCATCATCATAACAAGAAGAAGAAGAAGAAGAAGAAGAAGAAGAAGAAGAAGAA
>JAKJMR010018555.1:1394451-1439432 GCA_024449315.1 Daboia siamensis | reverse complement strand
AAGAAGAAGAAGAAGAAGAAGAAGAAGAAGAAGAAGAAGTTGGAAGGCACCTTGGAGGTCATCTAGTCCAACCCCCTGCTCAGGCAGGAAACCCTATACCATTTCAGACAAATGGCTGTCCAGTCTCCTCTTAAAAACTTCCAGTGTTGGAGCATTCACCACTTCTGTTGGCAGGTTATTCTACTGGTTAATTGTTCTAACTGTCAGGAAATTTCTCCTTAGTTCTAAGTTGCTTCTCTCCTTGACTATTTTCCATCCGTTGCTTCTTGTCCTGCTTTCAGGTGCTTTGGAGAATAGCTTGACTCCCTCTACTTTGTGGTAGCCCCTGAGATATTGGAACACTGCTATCATGTCACCCCTCACCCTTCTCTTCGTTAAACTACACATACCCAATTCCAGCAACCGTTCCCTTTATGTTTTAGCCTCCAGTCCCTCAATCATCTTTGTTGCTCTTCTCTGCACCCTTTCTAGAGTCTCAACATCTTTTTTACATCGTGGTGACCAAAACTGGATGCAGTATTCCAGGTGTGGCCTTATCAAGGCATTGTAAAGTGGTATTAGTACTTCACGTGATCTTGATTCTATCCCTCTGTTAATGCAGCCTAGCACTGTGTTGGCTTTTTTGGCAGCTGCAGCACACTGCTGGCTCATATTGAAGTGATTGTCTACTAGGACTCCAAGATCCCTCTTGCAGTTACTACTATTGAGCAAGGTACCACCTATACTATACCTGTGGATTTGATTTTTCCTGCCTAAATAGAATCTTACTTTTTTCACCATTGAATTTCATTTTGTTAGATAGCACACAGTGTTCGAGTCTGTCCAGATCCTCCTGTATTTTAAGCCTATCTTCTGGAGTATTGACTATTCCTGCCAGCTTGGTGTCGTCTGCAAATTTGATGAGTTCCCCATCTATCTCCTCATCCAAATCGTTAATGAAGATATTGAAGAGCACTAGGCCCAGAACAGAGTCCTGGGGCACCCCACTATACACTTCCTTCCATTTAGATGCAGTTCCATTGAGGACCACACGCTGAGTATGGACTGTCAGCCAGCTACAACTCCATCTGGTGGTGATGCTACCTAAACCATATTTTTCTATCTTATCAAGTAGTAGGTTGTGATCTACTTTATCAAATGCCTTACTGAAGTCCAAGTAAATTATATCCACAGCATTCCTCTGATCCACTAATTTTGTCACTTGGTCAAAGAATGTAATAAGATTTGTCTGGCATGATCTGTTTTTGACAAACCCATGTTGACTTTTAGTGATGACTTTGTTTGCATCAAGGTGTTCGCTGATTTGTTGTTTGATTATCTTTTCCAGAATCTTCTCAGTATTGAAGTCAGGCTGATAGGTCTGTAGTTTCCTGGATCTATTTTTTTCCCTTTTTTGAAGATGGGAACTACATCAGCTCTCTTCCAGTCCTCTGGTAGTTCCCCAGTGCTCCAGGATCTTTGAAAAATATAGTTCAGTGGTTCTGAGATCATATCTGCCAGTTCCTTGAGAACTTTGGGGTGTAATCCATCTGGTCCTGGTGTTTTGAACTTGTCTAGGCTGGACAAGTGCTCACTTACCATTTTCTTGCCTATCTTAACTTGCATTTCTATTCTGTTTTTTATGGCACTATTTTTGATAGATTGGTCTGTTTTTTCCCTTTGTGTAAAGACAGATGCAAAAAATGAGTTAAATAGTTCTGCTTTCTCCCTGTTGCTTGTCACCTTCTTGCCACTTTCTCCCGCTAATGGACTTATCATTTCCTTAACTTTTTTCTTGTATTTTTATATGTTGAAAGAAGCTTTTTTTTTTTTGTTATTTCTGACTTTGGTCGCAAGCCTTAGTTACAATGCATGAAACCAACTTTGAGTTATTCAACAAATTATGGGGAAACTCAGTGATTTGTACACTTCCACAATGTCTAATGTATTTTGGTATATCATATACACGAGGCAATCTTCCCCCTGCATGTTTCAATAAATTGCTTGCTGTTGACAGGACTGACATTTGACATAGCATAAATCTGAGAAAAGATGTCTTCTTTCTTACTGTGTAGAGATTTTATAACTATAAAATAATAGCTGTGGCTATTCAATTTAAAAATTGAATGTAAACTTCTTTAAAAAGAAAAAAGAAGACATGATCCATTGAAGTGTCATTAGAAATCCAGAAATAAAGTAGAAGATGACCATATTGGCAAACTATTGCAACAATATATTGTTACATGGCTCTCAAACGTGCAACCTACAGATTGTTCTAGGTGACAAATGGGCACCTGCTAGAGCAGAATCAAGAGAGTCAAGATGGCATTGCTTTGATCACATTTTTATGGCCCCATCTTGACAGTGCATCCATATAAGGGAATTCAGAACAGCCCAGGACCAGCCCCATCCTGACACAATATTACCTGCTTAATGCACACCCTAAAGTGAAGGATTGTCTGATGTCAACCCTACTAGGAAAACCAGATCAGGAAATTAACACCATTGGAGGGCTAAATTTACTTTAATTGAGAATGGCTACAATAACAGACTCTTGCAGATCTGATTATTCTACCCTCCTCTCTGTCTTCTTATAGTTCAGTGAGTTAGGGAGGTGTCATTGTTCTAGCTTAAAATGTTTCAGCCCCATTGCCTGAGTAACATTTCCTGCATATCTCCCCCAAGACTGTCTCTTTAATCTCTATATCTGCCCCAGGTAGGCTGCCTTCCAATCTTTAAGTTGCTTTCCTGTAAAAGTAATCTAAAATTGAGCTAAATTTCCATGGCCTTTTATTGAGAGACTAACACATAACAAATTGAAGACATAATCTGTTTCCCCCTACCTTAAAGAGAAATAGTTTCAGATGATTAGATTCAAGGGCTTTATGTTGTTATTTTATATATATATAATCAAACCAGATATTGGTGTAAAAGTTAATGAGAAATGCTTCCAGATAGGTATCCAAAGTGAAATGGGAAAAAGTTGTTTTGTTTTTAAGTAAGTCCTTATTTTTAATTTATGGCATTTAATTTATTTAACCTTAATACATTTCTGTTTAATCCATACTGTCATTCTCTTTGTCTTCAAAATAGTAGATTTTTGTTTTGACATAAAAAAAAAGATTTTAGTGTTGTGATCCTTGGTGTAACAAATTAGTCCTCATGAGAACGTCGATGGGGGGGGGGGGGGGGGGGGGATCAAGACAGCAGCCATGAATACATGTTTGAAGTCCTGCCCCATTTAACATGCTATATGTGCAAATAATGATGATAAAAAAGAATATGGTTTCAATTGTATAGTCACAGCCAACATCTTGTCTTGGTGCTCAAGGGATCTTGTGAATTGAAAGCTCTTATCTATTCAATGGGCCCTACAAGTTCTCTCACTAACAATCTTGTGGACTGACTGAGCCAAATTCAACCTCGATTTCATTCATACATAGATAGGGCTACTAAATTAGCTCTCTAATATTAAGAAAAGCTGAAGCTCAAAAAATCATTCAGAAGAAGATAAGAAAACTATATAGCCTTCTTCATGAAGTCACTATGATTCAAGCTCAACTCAAAGTATACTTTACCATTATTATTATTTTTTGCAGTATGAGCCCAGCCTATGATTTATACAAGCCCTGCTTTAGTATCTGGACAACTGAGATTTATGGCTGAGCCTAGTTAGTCACCTAAGATGAATTAGTGTTATGTTTAAACTCAACTCCTTCAAGTCCTGTGAAGTCCTTAGTATGGCCATAGAACAGGGTTACTGGGAAGGATAAAAGAAGAATGTTGGGAATGTTCACCAACAATAAATACTCCTAGAAGGACTGTATTAACAGAGGGATAGAATTAATATCATGTGAAGTGTTAATATCACTTTAAAATGCCTTGGATCACAGGAATCAGAGGGATCAGTATTCCAAGACCACATCTGGAATACTGCATCCAATTTTGGTCACCATGATGTAAAAAAAGACGTTGAGACTCATAGAGAGCAGAGAGGATCAACAAAGATAATTAATGGACTGGAGGCTAAAACATACAAAGAATGGTTGCAGGAATTGGGTTTATCAAGTTTAATTAAAAGAAGAACTAGCAGTGACATGATAGCAGTGTTCCATTATCTAAGGGACTGCCACAAAGAAAAGAGGGTCAACCTATTCTCCAATCACCTGAAGGAGGACAAGAAGCAATGGATGGAAACTAATCAAGGAGGGAGAAATTTCTATGGAGAAATTTCCTGACAGTTACAACAATTAATCAGTGGAACAATTGCCCCCAGAAATTGTGGGTGCTTCATCACTGGAGGTTTTAAAGTTTCATTAGCATCAAAGTACAAAACAGCTTTCAGAAAAACATGCACATAATTCAGTGACTTACCATTTACACAGATTTCATAAGTTTTGCAGAGATCATCTTCAAAGAGGCAGCCTAGGATGTAATAAAAATACACAATCAAAATGAGATCAGACTCATTCTGATCTCAAACAAACAATGATCTCTCATTTCTGTTTATAAAAATCAAGGCAAAGATTAATTTCATATTAAAAATGCAAGCTAGATAGTGGTGAATGGGAAAGATTGAAAGGAGAAATAAAAAGAGAAATCAAAATTCCTACTTATAAAAAAAAGCATGTTTTCAGGCTATGCTTTCACAAAACATTTTCGCTATTACCCAGAGGTTCCACTAAACAATTTTGAGGAAACCATCCCCCATCTATGTCAGCAATACTTAGGGATAGTTTCCAAAAAGAACATACTTGAAGAAGTAGCAGCATAAAAACAGTCTTACTGGATTATGTCAAGGATAAGGAGTCCCTCTTAATCTAGGACTTTTATTTTTTTATAACAGGGTGCTCACAAACAGAAGATAAAGACATATATCTCTCACTATTCTTCTCTTCAAATTGAATTTGGAGGCATATTACCCCTTAGAGATAATGCTGAATCTTCAAGACTTAATTATCCTGCCTTTTATGAATTTATCCAATTCTCTTTTAAAAGACATTTGAGTCAGTAGCCTTCACTATGTTCTGTATTGATGAATTCCACGTTAATGTCCTGAATAAAGTTCTTCCATCTTAAATCTCCTTCCAACCAACTTCATTGGATGATTACTAGTGAGAGAGGTGTATATCTTTATCTTTTGCTTGTGAGCACCCTACAATGAAAAAAAATGTCCTAGATTAAGAGGGATTCCACATTGTTTCTCAGATCCATGCATGATTGTTTATACTGTACCTGGATCATCTCCATATCCATTTTTTTTAAGCTAAGCAGATATCTGAGCATCACAATCACTTTGGCTACCTATAGCTTCTTCAAATAGGGATGCAGTGGCTCAGTGGGTTAGGACGCTGAGCTTGTCAATCAGAAGGTCGGCAGTTTGGCGGGTTGAATCCCAAGTGCCGCGTAACAGAGTGAGCACCTGTTACTTGTCCCAGCTTCTGTCAACCTAGCAGTTCGAAAGCATGTAAAAATGCAAGTAGAAAAATAGGGACCACTACGGTGGGAAGGTAACAGCGTTCCATGCGCCTTTGGCGTCTAGTCATGCTGGCCACATGACCACGGAGACGTCCTCGGACAAGCACTGGCTCTTCGGCTTTGAAACGGAGATGAGCACCGGCCCCTAGAGTCAGAAACGACTAGCACGCATGTGTGGGGGAACCTTTACCTTTACCTTTACCTAGCTTCTTCAAATCTGGCAATTAAACTATACGCAGTATGTGAGATGACAATTGCTCACAGATTGCATGACATTGCACTTTTTTATTTTAAATCCCTTCTCCAGTGATTTGCAGCTTCTACATATTGAGTGGACATCTTCAAGGAACAATCCACTGTGGCTCTATTGTCTTTTTCTTTTGTTATCAGTCATTTGGCCAACTGAAGAACAAAGGAGTATTCCCCCAAATTATTTTTCAGTAACAATGCAGGCATCACAATTTCCAGTATCATAATCTCATCAATGGAAGAGATTCCATTTTTTTCTTCCTAATTCTCATGGAAGGCAGATTTGACTGAAGCTCTGTGGATATTCATTTGCGCTGGAGACCTAACATTTATCACATTTCACTTCTTATATTAAATATTGTCTTCCATTTTGCTATTGAGCCACCAAGTTTAAACAGATTGCTTTGGAGCACATGTGTAATTCAAATAATACCTTTTACTTTTATTCAGTCTCTTTTGCATTAACATTTAGTAAGCACTCAATAAGCACAGGAAAAATTGATTATATAATGCTGCACTTTCTATGTGTCGACAAAAGTTAGCAATTATAGGCTGATTAGAATGAGGTATCTGATGCAATTAAGTATAAGATATGTGTCCTGAATAACAAATTAATAAATGTGTGCATAGCAAATTCCAATACTTGTTTTTGGAAAAAGACAGATTAAAACAGCCTTAATCTCCTTCTAAACATAATATTTTAATGGAGCTTTTATATAAAATGAAGCTGAATGTTCCATGTGCTTTACTCATAAGCCAAGGACTTTTAGAAATATCATTTGATTTGGATTATATTTTTCTAAAACATTAAGATACAGTAGATTTCATTTTAAATATCTAGTTATTAATTGTAATTCCTATAATACATAATATGAAGACAATAAATAATTTGTACAAGCATTATCTCCTGCAAATTCTCCAATCGTTGCATGAATTACAAACAATTCCTTCTTACAAACAATTCCTCACAATTACCTTCTTATGTAAAAAGAATTAAAAGTGAACCTAAGAATTACCTTACCTTAAATGATATTAAACTATATTTCCAATTTGGTTCTTTAAAAAGTGCGTTGGAGTGCAAGGGATAGAAACAGTTATCTGCAGCTCATTGAAGCAGCTCAGTCTGCAAGCTCTTTTAAAGCACCAGCCAAATTTCCTGAGGAAAAGTCACAGCTTTTACAAAATTGCAGACTGATGCACACATTCCAATACATCTTTTGGAAAAGAAACCAAAGTACCATGGTCCTAAAAAACATAGATTCACACAAAACACAAGCACACAATTCCCAAGGGAAAAGAAGAAGAGAAAGTGTCTTGGAAACTTTAAATTATCTTGATAAGGAAGGAGAAAATGGGAGGAAAAAAGCAGGTTACCCATCGTCTTATCACTATTGCTCACTTAGGTGACAATTCCACCTTTTGATTCAGCTTTCAATCCTCCTTATAATAAAGATGCATAGACTGATTTAATGCTTCAAATTCTTGCTGTTCTCATCCTTTCTCCAGTAATAGTAGATTTGTAATATGGAAGATGTGCTCCTTGACATTTCACAGTGATCCTGTGCTTTCCTCACTCAAAATTCCCTATAGCAGAAGGAGAAAAGGTGGCACATATTCAAGTATTTCTGGCTGCCATAAGCAGTATATGCCATCTGTTCTTATAAGTGATTCAGTATTCATGGTCTTCAAAACTTGAACAGGGAGAACACAGTGTGCCTGTAACTTTATTTGGCATTTAGGTAGACAAATATTATTTAAAAATTTGGTTCTGTAGGTTCTTATAAAGTACAACTTAATGAACAGTTTCACACTAAAAGTATATAAAATAATTAGAAACGGGGAAAATGTGATGCATACAGTATCTAGTTTTCAAGGATAATGTTTCACAAGAGAAACTGCAAGGCTAGTATGTATTTTATTCTTATTCTAGAGATACTCAGGTTAAAATACCGCAATGTACTTTGCATGGTTCTGCCTTTGAAAGCTTCAAATAATTCAGACTGCAGCAATGTTTTACCCTGGAGTAGAAGGACCTAACTCGTGTTTTCATCACCCTAACAAGTGGGCAACCTTTAAAGCCCACTCAGGATCTTCAATTGGTACAAAAAATAGTAGCACATTAGTTTCCTAGCACTAGACATCATGAATATATGGAATCATTTACCAGAACAGAGAAGCCTTTGGGAAGCATATTAAAACAAGAGCTCTTCTCAAAGTCATGATATAACTTGAGAGAGATGGAGGGAGGGAGGGAGGGAGGGAGACCCCAATGGAAGTTAGTTCTTTATATTTTCTTTGTTCTATTTTTCTGCTATTCTTTTTCTTTTTTTGCTCTTGTTTTCTTTCATTTTTTTCCTGTTTTTTTCCTTTTTTGCACTATTTTAGTTTGTACTAGTCTTTTTCTTGTATTTAAATTTTTTAATAATATTACATAAAAAAGAATCCTTCCAAAAGGTCTATTTAGTTAGTTAAGCTAACACCCACAGCATTATATAAATGCCCTATTTAGACCATCCTTAAAATTTTATCATGTTTATTTCATGGTCTTTGCATTATTGTTCAATGGGTTTTTTCCCCTCTGTAAACTGTTAAAGAGTCACATGATTGTGGCAATTTAGCAACAGCACTTAGACTTATATACCGCTCCACAATGCTTTACAGCCCTCTATGAGCAGTTTACAAGTCAGCATATTGCCCCCAACAATCTGGGTCCTCATTCTGCCGACCTTGGAAGGATGGAAGGCTGAGTCAACCTTGAGCCAATCAGGATCAAACTCCCAGCAGTGGGCAGTTAGCCTGCATTCTAACCACTGCATCACACAGTTCTTTAAAATTTAAAAATCTAATCAATAAATACATAAACACCTAAGTGAATGGTTTCTAAATAACCCGTTCAAAGAAACAACTGGTTAACTCCAGCTCTAATTTACAGAACAACTTTTCACCAAGGATTATTAAGTCACATTGTTGTTGTTGTTTTGTTATGGTCATTATTATTTATTTGGATTACTTCCATGCACTCTACATGGAGCTGCCCTTGATGACTACCCCAAAATTACAATTGGTCCAGAATGTAGCAGAGAGCATAGTAATAGGGGATTCTAGGTTTGTCCATATAATTTTTTTATTGTGTGAGCTGCAGTGGATTCCAGTTTCTTTCCAGGTACAATTCAAGATGCTGATCATCATCTTTACATTCCTATATGGCACAGGACCAGGCTATCTTAGGGCCTTTACCTAAGGACATTTACCCATCCCACCAGATAGGGTAGGCAAGGTGCTAATCCCCTCCTCTCAATACTATCATCTGATGGGAGCTACGAAGACTTTTTCCTGTGGCAGCCCCTGCCCTATGGAACACTCTTCCCTCATCCTTTGCAGGTCTCTGAGCTTTTTAGCCTTCTGTAAGGCTTTGAAGACTTGGCTTTTCTCCCACGCATTGGGAGAAGCTAGATAATCATACTAAAATGGATTAATGCCATGTTTTTGTTGTTTTTAATGCTAATCAGTGGAGTTTTATAGCTTTAAAATGCTGTTAGACATTTTTCAATTTTTTTGTTTGGGAGCAACCCAGAATTGGTTTCAAGATAGGTGGCTATATACGTTTTAAATAAAATAAATATATATATTAGATTTATTGTAACTTCCACTTCAAAAGACTCTGAAGATTACAACATTGGAAGTTTCCTCTACAGCCAAGCTGAGAAAGAAAAAACAAACTGACTACAAGAGGAATTCAACTCCATCAGCAATGAAATCAAATAAGTGTCTCATGTCATTGATTTTCTAAGAAAATCCAAAAAAACCCTACCAATTTCTCTGTATTTAACACACATAAGCATCTATTTGGAATATTCTTGGATTAAAAGAAAAGAACAGCAGTTTTTGCCATGATACCATGGGTAGCATATTTTGTGCTACACCCTCACTAACAAGACATAAATGACAAATTTATTCTACTTTCCAAAACAAATTTTGTGTCAGCAAATGTCACAACCAAGATCTAGGTTTCTGCTTAGACCAGAACTGCCCAAACTTTCCAGGCTGGCAGCCCGGAGAGAAAGGGAGGAGCAGGGAAATGTGTGTACATGTGCATGTGCAAAAGTGCACACACACGGCAGTGCCACTAGCACCTGCGTGCCTGCACAAGTGGGCTGTGCACACTCACAGTGGTGCTGACGGTGGTGCTGGTGCTTGTGCAAATGGGCCACTAGTGCCAGTACATGTGCACAAATGGGCCGCTAGTGCCCACACACATGCACAAGTGGCTGCTAGCACCCTGTGACACTGGTGGTGGTGCTAGTGCTCCCACGCCTGCACAAACAGGCCCTCTAGTGCTAGAATGAGTGGGGGGCACACGTATGCATGCGCGCCCTCGCCAGCCATTCCCGTGGTACCAGGCCATGGACCACAAGTTAGAGAACCATGGCTTAGACAGTTTTTCAAAGTACAAGAGTGGAGAAAGTAAGTGTATTTGGTCAGAAGCATTATTTTTTTCCCCTAAACATATAGTTTTATAAATTTGTTTCTAAATTTATTCTGGGGATAAATAAGTATACTTTCAATATCACTACCACTAAAATGATAACCATGGAGTTCTCCTCTTTTATTGGGTCTTCTGATTCAGGCATGATAAAAGTGGGCATTATATTCTTTATCTCATTCACCCACAACTGAACTGAAACTTTTTACCATAGCCTTGCATAAAATAAGTAGTACAGGATCACCTCCTGGGTAAGAGGACTTTCAGCAAAATTCTCCAGTCACCAAAAGATTGAGTCCTTCTCTATAAGAGGGGTCCCCAACCTCTGGTCCACAGCCCACTGGGAACCAGGCTGCACAAGTGACAGGCAAGCACGCAAAGCTTCATTTGCACATGTGCACAATTAGGTTAGGGACGTGGTGGCTCAGTGGGTTAGGACACTGAGCTTGTCGATCAGATGGTCGGCAGTTTGGCAGGTCGAATCCCGAGTGCCACATAACAGAGTGAGCGCTTGTTACTCGTTCCAGCTTCTGCCAATCTAGGAGTTCAAAAGCACATAAAAATGCAAGTAGAAAAATAGGGACCACTATGGTGGGAAGGTAACAGCATTCCGTGTGCCTTTGGTGTCTAGTCATGCCGGCCACATGACCACGGAGACATCCTCAGACAAGTGCTGGCCCTTCGGCTTTGAAACGGAGATGAGCACCGGCCCCTAGAGTTGGAAACGACTAGCGCGCATGTGCGGGGGAACATTTACCTTTACCTTACAATTAGGTTGCGCACAGGAAACCATCCCCTGCCACCTCCCCCCTGCCACCAACACCCACTACCATTGCCTATCCGCAGAGCTGGAAAGATGGGGGACTGCTTCCCTAAAAGACCCACAACATATCTCTATTCTATAACTGGCTGGCCAGTGGTGGGATTCAAATATGTTCTCTGTGTGGGTGCCGCTTTCGGAAGTCCATTCTGGGCCTGGGCAACAAAAAATTAGCTACAGTTCTACCGAACTGGTACAAACTGGCTTAATCTCACCACTGTGGCTGGCCCTTTTTCCTCACCTCCTTCCTATCTCTGACATCCTCTTGCCTCTTGTCCTTGTAAAGAAATCTCCAGGTTTTACTTGCATTCTTGTTGTTAGCTGTGAAGTCGTGTCCGACCCATCACGACCCTATGGACAACGTCCCTCCAGGCCTTCCTATCCTCTACCATCTTCTGGAGTCCATTTAAGCTCACGCCTACTGCTTCAGTGACTCCATCCAGCCACCTCATTCTCTGTCGTCCCATTCTTCTATTGCCCTCAATCTTTCCCAGAATTAGGCTCTTCTCCAGTGAGTCCTTCCTTCTCATTAGGTAGCCAAAGTATTTGAGTTTTAGCTTCAGGATCTGGCCTTCTAAAGAGCAGTCAGGGTTGATTTCCTCTAGGACTGACCAGTTTGATCGCCTTGCAGTCCAAGGGATTCGTAGGAGTCTTCTCCAACACCATAGTTCAAAGGCCTCAATTCTTTGGTGCTCAGCCTTTCTTATGGTCCAACTTTCACTGTCATACATTGCAACTGGAAAGACCATAGCCTTCACTATATGCACTTTTGTTGACAGGGTGATGTCAACAAAAACAGGGGGAGGTCCTTTTCTGTGGGCGCTCCGGATTTGTGGAACCATCTGCCGGTTGAGCTCCGGATGGCTCCCGACCTTCGCTCCTTTCGACGAGATCTGAAGACCTACTTGTTTGAACAAGCCGGCCTGGCCTGATGGGTGATGGGTTGGGATTTTTAATATAGTTTTAATGTATTTTAACTTATTGTTGTTAGTTTCTGGGCACTTGTTTAATCTTTTTTAATGTTTGTATTTTTGTATTTTTATTCGTTGCCCTGTTCACCACCCTGAGTCCTTCGGGAGAAGGGCGGTATACAAATAAAATTAAATAAATAAATAAATAAATGTCTCTGCTTTTTAGTGTGCTGTCTAGATTTGCCATGGCTTTCCTCCCGAGGAGCAAGCGTCTTTTAATTTCTTGGCTACAGTCCCCATCTGCAATGATCTTGGAGCCCAGGAAAATAAAATCTGTCACTACCTCCATTTCTTCCCCATCTGTTTGCCAGGAATTGAGAGGGCTGGATGCCATGATCTTAGTTTTCTTAATGTTTAGTTTCAACCCAACTTTTGGACTCTCCTTCTTCACTCGCAACAAGAGGCTCTTTAGTTCTTCTTCACTTTCTGCCATTAGAGTGGTATCATCTGCATATCTTAGGTTGTTGATATTTCTTCCAGCAATCTTAATTCCAACTTTTGATTCATCTAGCCCTGCCTTTCTCATGATGTGCTCTGCATATAAGTTAAATAGGCAGGGCGACAGTATACAGCCTTGACGGACTCCTTTCCCAATTTTGAACCAATCAGTGGTTCCGTGTCCAGTTCTCACTGTTGCTTCTTGGCCCACATATAGGTTTCTCAAGAGACAAATAAGATGGTCTGGTACACCCATCTCTTTAAGAACTTGCCACAGTTTGTTATGATCCACACAATCAAAGGCTTTAGCATAGTCAATGAAACAGAAGTAGATGTTTTTCTGGAACTCTCCAGCTTTCTCCATGATCCAGCGTATGTTGGCAATTTGATCTCTAGTTCCTCTGCCTCTTCGAAATCCTGCCTGTACTTCTGGTAGTTCTCAATCCACATACTAATGGAGTCTAGCTTGTAGGATTTTAAGCATAATTTTACTAGCATGAGAAATGAGTACAATGGTGCGATAGTTTGAACATTCTTTGGCACTGCCCTTTTTTGGAATTGGAATGTAAACTGATCTTTTCCAATCCCTTGGCCACTGCTGAGTTTTCCAAATTTGCTGTCAAATTGAGTGTAGCACTTTTACTACATCATCTTTTAAGATTTTGAATAGCGCAGTTGGAATACTGTCACCTCCACTAGCTTTGTTGTTGCTGAGCTTTCCTAAGGCCCACTTCACTTCACATTCTAGGATGTCTGGCTCGAGGTCAGTGACCACCTCACTGTGATTATCAGGGATGTTAAGCTCATTCTTCTATAGTTCTTCTGTGTAATTTTGCCACCTCTTCTTCATCTCTTCTGCCTCTGTTAGGTCCCTGCCATTTTGGTCCTTTACCATGCCATTTTTGCATTAAATGTTCCCTTCATGTCTCCAATTTTATTGAAAAGATCTCTGGTCCTCCCTATTCTATTGTTTTCTTCTATTTTTTTTGCACTGTTCATTTAAGAAGTCATTCTTATCTCTTCTAGCTATTCTCTGGAATTCTGCATTTAATTGGGCGTATCTTTCTTTTTGCCTTGCCTTTCGCTTCCCTCCTTTCCTCAGCTATTTGCAAAGCTTCCTCAGACAGCCATTTTGCTTTCTTGCATTTCTTTTTCTTTGGGATGGTTTTGGATGCTACCTGTTGTACAATGTTGTGAACCTCTGTCCATAGTTCTTCAGGCACTCTGTCTATCAGATCTAATTTCTTAAATCTATTTGTCATCTCTACTGTATATTCAACAGGGATATGATTTAATTCATACCTGAGTGTCCTCGTGCTTTTCTCTATTTTCTTCATTTTAAGCCTAAACTTTGCAATGAGAAGCTCATGGTCTGAGCCACAGTCAGCTCCTGGTCTTGTTTTTACTGACTGTATAGAGCTTCTCCATCTTTGGCTGCAGAGCACATAGTCAATCTGATTTCTGTGTTGACTGTCTGGTGATGTCCATGTATAGAGCTGTCTCTTGGGTTGTTGGAAAAGAGTGTTTGCTATGACCATTGTATTCTCTTGACAGAATGCTATCAACCTGTGCCCTGCTTCATTTTGTACTCCAAGGCCAAACTTGCCTATTATTCCGCTTATCTTTTGGCTTCCTACTTTAGCATTCCAATCCCCCATGATGATAAAGACATCATTTTTTGGTGTTAGTTCTATAAGGTGCTGTAGGATTTCATAGAACCGGTCAATTTCATCCTCTTCAGCACTGGTGGTTGGGGCATAGACTTGGACTACTGTAATATTGAATGGTTTGCCTTGGATTCGAATTGAGATCATTCTGTCATTTTGAGGATTGTATCCCAGTATTGCTTTTCCTACTCTTTTATTGACTATGAAGGCTACTCCATTTCTTCTGAGGGATTCTTGCCCGCAGTAGTATACCTGATGGTCATCTGAATTAAATTCACCCATTCCTGTCCATTTTACTTCACTGATACCTAAGATGTCGATGTTCAGTCTTGTTATCTCTTGTTTGACCATGTCCAGCTTGCCTTGATTCATGGATCTTACATTCCAGGTTCCTATGGAGAAAAAATCTTTACAGCATCGGACTTTCCTTTCACCACCAGACACATCCACAGCTGAGCGTCCTTTCGGCTTTGGCCCAGACACTTCATTCTTTCTGGCGCTACTAGTACTAGCCCTTTGCTCTTCCCCAGTAGCATATTGGACTCCTTCCAACCTGAGGGGCTCATCTTCCAGCATCATATTGTTTTGCCTTTTGGTACTGTCCATAGGATTTTCATGGCAAAGATACTGGAGTAGTTTGCCATTTCCTTCTCCAGTGGATCACATTTTGTCAGAACTCTCTGCTATGACCTGTCCATCTTGGGTGGCCCTGCATGGCATAGCTCATAGCTTCATTGAATTACGCAAGCCCTTTCACCACAACAAGGCAGTAATTCATGAAGGGGTTATTTGCATTCTACTCACACAATAATCCATCATTTCATCGCAGCAGGCAAAACTGTTTTCAGCATGGACCATCTGGCTCTTAGACTTCCAGAGCAAGATTCCTCCTGTCTGTCTGGCACATTCACTTTTTGCCTTGAAGGGTGAGGTCTTTCACTGATGCCTCTAAAAAGATACTTTATCTTTAGCCTTGTACTTAAATTCCCTACAGCAGTGATGCTTTCTATCAAAGAATTATAAAATATATGAATGCTAATATACAACTTATAACAACACAATTTCATTCTGTCTCCATTTTATTGATTTACTGCATTTACATCATGTTTATACTTATATCCTGTTTTTCTGGCAATTCCAGACAACAGATATATATCTGGAGATAAACATCTACTATTATTTACTTTGAAACTATGTCCTGGGGTCATGCAATTATCATACTACTGAATCCTTCGCATAAAGTAGAATATTTGCCACATATTTCATTAAAACTTTGCAGAAGCATGATTAGTTTTAAGTTTCCTAAGACCTCAGGAATATGAACATTGTGATCAAGGTAACCCTGCTTTGCTTAATTTTGCTCTAAGGATGGATTTTCATTTGGCAATAAGGTTATTCCTATTTTTATGCTTGAATCTTACTGAGCTCTTGTACTCTGTCCAGCAAGAAAACATGCTTAAAATGCAGTATTCATCTATCTTAAAAGGCCTGCGGGAGATAAATTGCATCGCATTTTCAATCTGCTCTGAAATGCTAGAGTTGGGTTATCCTGTCAGCTTCCTTCATACAGGTGAACATGACTAGGCTGTGCTTAATATATGGCTGCTCCTTAATGAAATCAATTAAGGCAGAAGTAACCCTGACAGCTGAAGGTAAAGCAAAAATCTGCTACAGTATTAGAGAAGGAAAATGGAGGGAGGAGACTGTCAGACTTCCATGTACAAAGTAAATGCACAAATCATTGCAAAATATCAAAGAATTAAATGGATATGTCAAAGTGGACCCTGCCCTATCTATGAACCATGAAGTGAAAAATTCACCAGAATAATTTTTCACTTCTTCTAATGTGTGTGGGGGGGAGGGAAGGGGGAGGGAAGAGGGGGAAGGGGACAAATCAACCAGATTAAAAAATTACATTTCTAGTCCTATTAAATAATATCTAAGTGTTCTTTATCTGGCCTAAAAGCATATTTTCCAGAATTAAACATGCAGATATTTAATTAATACAGTGTATTAATTACGGTCAGTCCTAGAGGAGATCAACCCTGACTGCTCTTTAGAAGGCCAGATCCTGAAGATGAAACTCAAATACTTTGGCCACCTAATGAGAAGGAAGGACTCACTGGAGAAGAGCCTAGTGCTGGGAAAGATTGAGGGCAAGAGAAGAAGGGGACAACAGAGAAAGAGGTGGCTGGATGGAGTCACTGAAGCAGTAGACATGAGCTTAAACGGACTCCAGAAGATGGTAGAGGACAGGAAGGCCTGGAGGAACATTGTCCATGGGGTTGTGATGGGTCAGACACGACTTCGCAGCTAACAACAACAACAAATTACTGAAAGTTATCATTAAGAAAATGCAATGCATTTGTAATTCAATGGAACTACATCTACATGCATCTTCATGGAGGGAAGCATGCAGTGGGGGTATCTCAAGGTTCTGGTCTTGGGCCCAGTACTCTTCAACATTTTCATAAGTGATCTAGACAAGGGGATAGAAGGGGAACTTATCAGATTTGCAGATGACATCAAGCTGGGGGGAACTGCCAACATTTTGGAAGATACTCAAGATTCAGAGGGATTTTGACAGGGTATGAGTGTTGGGCCCTATCCAACAAGATGCAATTCGGTGATAAGAAAAGTAAGGCCCTGCACTTGAGCAAGAAAAACCAAATGTGTAAGTATAGAATAGGCAATACTGGTTCAACAGTACTACAGTAGTAACAGATCTAGGTGTCTTAATGCATTCCTACTTAAATAACAGCAAATAGTTTGCTACGGTTGCCAAAAGAGCCAATACATTGCTGGGCTACATCAACAGAGAGACAGCCTCAAGATAATAAGAACTAGTAGTACCACTTTAAACTCCACTAGTGAGACCACACTGGGAATATTGCATCTAGCTCTGGTCATTACAATGCAAAAAAGATGCTGAAATCCTAGAAAGTATGCAGAGAAGAGCAACAAAGATAATAAGGAATCTGGAGGCTAAATCATATGATGAAAGTTTGAAGGAGCTAGGTACAACTAGGCCAGACATGTCAAACACAAGGCCCGGGGGCCGGATCCGGCCCGCAAAGTGGTTTCATGCGGCCCGCGAAGCCATCCTGGAAACAGTGAGGGAACGGCTCCCACTGCCTTGGCCCTGGCCCAGAGACCCTCCTCCTGCCAGAGACCCTCGGATCTGTCCCACTCCTGCCCAGGCCCCCATAGGCACCCTTGATGCCAATGATGTAGAGCTGGCCATGCCCACCCAGTAGGCCATATGCACTCTGGCCACGCCCACCCAGTAGGCCACGCCCACCCTGGCCATACCCACTCGGCCCCCTGAGGACAACCACAATGCTGATGCGGCCCTCAATGAAATTGAGTTTGACACCCCTGAACTAGGCTATCAAAGAGAAGGCTTAGGGATGACATGATAGCTCTCTTCCAGTACTTGAGGAGCTGGCACAGAGAAAAGGGAATGGACTAGTCCCCAAAGCACCTGAGGGCAGGACAAGAAGTAACAGGTGGAAACTTGTTAAAGAGAAATCCAACTTAGAGCTAAGGAGAAATTTTCTGACAGTGAGAATAATTAACCACTGGGATGGCTTGCCTTGAAGCTCAGACTGAAACTATTATTTAATGATGCAGTGACAGTGATTACGTTTTTGACTAGGAACTCTTTTTTCTTAGCAATGGGATAGAGAATTTGAGATACTTTGCATCTTGGCTGGGTTCCTTTGCTGGTGCTGTTTAAATTTTTTGTGCCAGTGCTTAACGAGATGAAGGAAACTTTTCAGAATACTGATGCCACAGTTCTACTGCAGCAACTCAGATTTTAAAGGCATTGTGCAGAGCATCCCCAAAACTGCCCGACTAGTTGTCAGCAACAAACTATCTTTGTTTGCTTATTAAATCTCTATGCCTCCCCCCAACTCACTGATACAGCAACTCTGGATAGAAATTACCAGGAAGTACCAGTGTCATTAGATTGGAAATTCAAGAAGCCAGTAGCAAACTATTTTTATTGTTGTAAAATAAAACATGTTTAGTTTATTTATCAAATTTAGATACTGCCTATCTCACTCTTAGAGTGACTATGGGCACTGTAGTTAAAAGTATAAAAGCATAAAAACAATATAAAGATGCAATATATCAGTAAAAGGAACCAGGCACTGTAGGAACAAAATTAAAGTAAATTAAAAGTTAAAAGGTGGTGGGAGGGCCATAAGGCACCAACCACTATGAGAATTGCATGCTGCACTCCAAGTCCCATGCAAGGTGGCTGAGTCAGGTCTTCAAAATTTTCAAAAAGGCCAGGAGAAAGGAAGCTTGCCTCATCTCTGGGGGGAGGATATTCCCCAGAGTGGAGGCAAGAAAAGGCCTTCTTCTTGGACCCCACCCATCAATATTTGTTAATTTAACAGGGTCCATAACATACCTTTCCTTTTTGACAAGATTGGATGGGCTGATGTGATTGGAATAAGATTCAGAAGCTTCAGCTGATGCAAATAGTGGCTGGGTGAGCAATTTTTTTTTTCAAAATTCCTGATCAAGATTGGATATTTTTTTAAGATGAGAGAAGATCACCAGACTTCTAGCATGAATTCTGAATGCAAATGGCAGAGACCTTTATAGATGCCACTTAGCTTATACTCTGAACTTGATTTATTTAATTTTTCAATTTCGGGATACCCTTAAACTCATTTCATGGCAGATTATGCACTACAGTATGCAGAAATATACAAAACAATAATGTTGTATTTGTGCAAAACTCAAGTTTATTATCTCCAGATAACTGTGTTTATATTGATTCTCAAACCTTTTTAAATGGATTGCCTTAATTTTAAGTATCTGTCATCTTGTCCATGAGAAGGCTTTAACCATGTTACTTTTGAACCATTATAGAAGTATGCCATACTCTCAAATTATGCATAGAGGCATCTCTGGCACTTATGATTCCAGACAAAATATCTCTATGCCATCCCCAGAGGAACAATGATGTCTCTGTAATAAAATCTGAGCACCCATAGCAAAGTTAACTGCCGCCAGATAAGAACATTGTGTAATTTGTGAAATGAGGTTGTAGCAAGTTTACACTGTCCCACCTTCCCCAAACAATATGCATCATAAGCAATTGAACTGCATGATTACCCCAAAGGTTAACTAAATTATCATTCTTACTTTGCATAATTCCAATCAGCTTAATCTCTGTTTAATACTGCCAAGGTTGCATGAAGTCATTCTGATATACACTTTTTGCTGTGATAAAAAAACTGGTTTAGAAACTGCACTTTTTTAAAGACTAGAAGGTTGTGTACAAATGTTTCCAAATCAGACACCCTTGAGATATGCTGGCAGTGCACATCAGCCCAGCTAAATCTGAGCAGGAGCTCTGTTTTCTTAAGTCTAAACCAGGGGTAGGCAACCTTGGCTCTTTTATGACTCATGGACTTCAACTCCCAGAATTCCTGAGCCAGCAGGAATTGAAGTCCATGAGTCATAAAAGAGCCAAGGTTGCCTACCCCTGCCCTAGTCTAAACAGTGTGGGGATCATACCAACTCCTTTCCTTCTTCAAACCTAGATTTTGTGAGCAAATCATAATTTGCAACATTCAAACACAACAACAAACAACAACTTGTTGGGAATTACAGAATTAGGAATTCATGCACTTCAGAGATAGTGGGAATGTCTGTGTTTAGAATCAGCCCTGTTTATTCCCACAGGGATAAAACAGAGTTCTATGTACAAACAAGCTGTACTTAAATATTTTACCCTGCCCTTTAAAGAAACATTCAGAATGGTTTACAAAATTCAAACTGCAATTACAGTTATCAACTACACAACCAAGAGCAATGTAATCCTATTAGTAGAGATAAAATATATTATTTTACACTATTAAAAAGGCTTTCTCCTTCACTCCTAATGAAAGAAAGGACACAAGAAACATTTACTAGTTTTGTTTTGACCAGCATACAGTAGCTGTATGCTGGTCAAAAGCACCAACATAATAATGGTCAATTGCACTTCCCAAACAATTCTGCATACATCATCAGCACTGAGTAGATAAAAACATTCAAGAAACACCAGCAAAATGGAGCACACAGGTTCCAAATGACTTTATTGAGAAACAGGTCACAGTTGTTTTTCAAAGGTTTCTCTGTGATCTAATAAGTACATTAAGATGTTAAACAGCTGCAGTAGACACTATGACTAGCTATTTAGTCATGATTTGTTGAAGTTCAAAATTAACTGTTTCATACATGATGCTAAACTATTAACCAACTTTTCAAAATAACCTCTATTATCTACCTTACGATAATTTGTGAACCTTGTTTTTAAAGTAGACTCAAGGATTAGCCACCAACACTTAATGACACTTTAAGAAGCAGTAGGGTGTCTTCTCAGCTATGATTGTACTAGTTCAGATTTTATTTGATGCTTCTTCCCATCTGTTTTTTTGTTCCAACATGTTAGGAAGCCTTATGGGAAAGGAAGGAAGTCATTAACCAGATCAAGTAGTTATCCTCCTGTTTCAAGGATTATCCAAGGCATTGGTAGAAATTTCCATGAAATTTCTTGATTATCATCACTGCCTGCCTCATCACCTCCTCTCTCTATTCTTCGTGACTTTTTTAATCTTTTAAAATTCCAAGCTCAAATGATTGCATATTCCCATCATTCACAATTGTCACTTATTGTCAGCTATTCAACAGAAAGGAAAGGCTTCTAGCTTGTAAATTACTTGTAAGTTGGACATATCAATTTATGCAAGACACTGGAGAAAATCAATTAGTGGGCAGGAAGTGCTAATAACTACAAACTATCTGTAGGAAAGTTTGGATTCCTTTGAAGGTTAGCCACTAGTGGGAGGGAGATGGGTTTATATGGATTTAGAAATGCAATATGCTATATAGATAAATAAAATAAAGAAATGAGGTCCTGATCTGGTGAATTTTAACTATGTGTATGTGTGTCCTGCTTCACCCAGACCCCGACACACTGTTTGTGGTCCAGGTTGATGCCAGCAACATTGCGGTCAGGGCTGTTCTACTCCAGAAGAATAGTCACAGCTCCTTGCAACCCTGCACCTACACGTCAAGGAAGCTAACAGGAACTGAATGGGTATGGGCCATCTGGGAGAAGGAGGAGTTTGCTTTGCGGTGGGTGCTCGTGACATGACGACACCTCCT
Source organism: Daboia siamensis (assembly GCA_024449315.1). Lineage (NCBI taxonomy): Eukaryota > Metazoa > Chordata > Lepidosauria > Squamata > Viperidae > Daboia > Daboia siamensis. The sequence continues at coordinate 1,418,171 of JAKJMR010018555.1, read as the reverse complement.
GGAAGGGGCGAAGGAACCGTTTGAAATATGGACGGACCACAAGAACCTATGTGCATGCATGTGTGTAAAATTTAACTAGATTCTGCCTAATTCCAAGGCTTCATATATTACCTCACAAGCATAACCCCTACAAAAACACTGTGCTCACTCACTCATTTTTATTTTTTAAATTTTATTTATATCTCACCTTTATTATCTTTAAAAATAATACAAGACAGCAAACATCTCCATCACATCTTCCTCCTCCTATTCCCCCTACCACAACAATAAGTTTGTGGGGTAAGTTGGGCTGAGAGAGAATGACTGGCCAAAGTTTCCCAGCTGACTTTCATGGCTAAGGCAGGACTTGAACTCATGGTCTCCTGCTTTCTAGCTTTACGACTTAACCACTGAAATGTGCTCTTGGGACTACCCTTGAAGAGTATTCAAACACTACAATAGTATAGGGACAATTCTGGTGTCCCCTCAGTTTGTTCATGTAGCACCATTGTTTCAAGATCGACTGCCTCTGTGATTCCAAGTCCAATGCAAAGTGTCAGTTATCCCTTTTAAAGCCCTTCATGGCTTGGACCATCTATCTCAAGACAGCCAAGGAATTTTGTTAGTGGGGTCAAGAAGAAGACACTTCTCTTCCACAGCCCTCATCCTTTTGAATATTTTGCCTCCAGAGGAGAGATCTGCCTCCCCCCACCCTTCTGGCCCTCCAACCATGCTGAAGGTGGTTGGTTGAGTAAAAGACAAAAGGCTACTCGTATACTGTCCATGCTCTTGGATTTTTGCCTTTATTTGTGTTTAATTCTATTGTTTTAAATGTTTTTATATTTATCCCTTAATGCCATTGTAAACCACACAGAATCACTCTGGGTAGGGCAGCATATAAATTTAATGAATAAACAAAGCATCACAAAGGCACCTGTGAAGAATTATAAATCTTTGAGCCTAAAATTCTCAACACCGGACCATTAAACTCATTGAAGAGAATTCAGATCCATGGAACCAGAATGTATGCAAATATCATGCGATGAAGGCAGATAAACTAAAATTTGCAAAACAAATACTGTAATCCAAACATATGCAGTAAATAAAGTTCAGGACCAAGTCAGCAAAGGGAGACCTGCCCTAATCCTAGCCTTCCAGAAACACCTTGATTTATGACAAGTTTTATTCCCTAAGAAAACAAGCCTGCTATTTTATACACATTTAAAACACCCACCCAACATTCACACTTTGCTTCACCCACGGCCTTTTGCATAGATGTTAAATCTGCTGGCACAAAATACATTGCTTGCATGTCAATCACATTGCAATGTATGTGTCAAAGAAGAGGTTCTCTTAACTTAAGATGCCTTTGAAGTGTTCTGTGCAGATTAAAGCTTCCACAGAAAGAAATTAAGTGAGAGACCAAATGGCCTTAAATTAATAAGCAGGCAGAAATTTACAAGCCCAATTCACACATCTAATTAGTTTAGTGAATAAGACAATATCATGCTATGATCCATGATTCAGAAATAATAATGGTAGGCCTACTTTAAGCAAAAAGCAAATAAAATACATTATGTCTTATTGCAATTTCAATCTATGAAACTATTGAGATGAGGGAAACTCAGGGATATGCACAGAAATGATAAAAAAAATAATAAGAGGGGCAGGATATACATTGTGTAGTAGCAATTGATATCTTGACATTTTTGACCCATCCCCAACGGATACTCCATTAGAAAAACAAATATGTGTGGGGTATTCTCTAAAAAACATTATTGCATTTACTTCTATAGTGAACACAGAATATCCTTGATAGTTGGACAAAATTTTACACACTCCTGATCACTCCCCTAAAAGTAGCATATTTTTCTCTATGTTATACTATTGAGTGAAGAAAAATGGATATTTTGAGAAGTGATTGGTTTTTTGGGCTTTCTGGTTAGGACTCAGGGTGAACTAATCATCCTTGCAGGAGAGAGGACAGAATTGTGATGGTAATTGGCAGCCAGACAATGAATTCGGGTCAGCACAGTCTTTCTGGATAAAGGAGAGATCACGAGATCACCCACTTGAATTCCAGAGAGTGCTTCTCATAGCCTGCAGAAGCTGAGGTTTTTGTTACTAGCCTTGAATTGAACAGCTGGAGTTGAGGGATTTCAATTAAATTCACAGCCATATGGACTCAAGGTTCCCATGAGCTTCTTTCTTAAACACTTTTGAACGTTACTAATTTATAATTAAAGAAAGATTTACTGAGCAGCAGTATAAGAAAATTTCACTTTGGTGACTCAACATTCATTCTGGGTTACAAAGGGAAATACATGGTTTTAAAGATTTAAAAACTTTTAGAAAAAACTTAACAATGAGTAGGAATAAGAAAATTTTAATAGAGAGAATAATTATTTTGAAACAATATTTTTGATGAAAGTGCTTTTAAACAAATTATAACTTGACTCCTTCTTCTTTGTGGCACCCCCTGAGATATTTGAACAATTCCAGCAACCGTACTTGATATGTTTTAGCCTCCAGTCACCTAATCCAGGAAGGCCTGGAGGAACGTTGTCCATGGGGTCGCGATGGGTTGGACACAACTTCGCAGCTAACGACAACAACACCTAATCATCTTTGTTGCTCTTCTCTGCACTCTAGTTTCTAGAGTTTCAACATCTTTTTTATATCGTGGTGACCAAAACTGGATACAGTATTCCAAATGTGGTCTTACCATGATGTTATAAAGTGGTATTAACACTTGATGTGATCTTGATTTCTTCCCTCTGTTAATGCAGCCTAGAACTGTGTTGACTTTTTTGGCAGCTGCAGCACACTGCTAGCTCATATTTAGATGATTGTCCATTAGGACTCCAAGATCCCTGTCACAGTTACTACTATTTAGCAAAATACCACCTATACTGTACCTGTGCATTTGGGGGGTTTTCTTGCCTAAGTGTAGAACCTTACTTTTTTCACCATTGAATTTCATTTTGTTAGATAGGGCCCATTGTTCAAGTCTGTCAAGACAATTCTGTATCTTAAGCCTGTCTTCTGGAGTGTTGGCTATTCCTGCCAGCTTACTGTCATCTGCAGATCTGATGAGTTCCCCATCTATCCCTCATCCAAATCATTGATGAAGATGTTGAAGAGCACTGGGCCTAAAACAGAGCCTTGGGGTATGCCAAGGGAACAGATACAGAGAAAACCCATAATCTAAAATCAGAATGTACATGGAATATATCGATGAACAGAACTTAAGGCTTTACTAATTTTAAATTCTGAATTCTTTCATCTTACATAATGAATGGCTTCATATTTATTTTTAGTTTAGCATATTGTGCATGAATCCTCCAGGATGTGAGCCTTTCAAACTTTGCTTTATAACTTTCAGTTATATGGATCCATAAAATTCTCAATTCTTGAACAAAAACTAAGCAACATAATAGGAACTTTGGCTGGACAATAACTGTTGCTAGTGACTACAATTGGTGCCAACAACTCTGTCACTAAGTGACACAGTCATTAAGTGAGACATTGCATGGTTGTGATTTTCCTTCTCCCTTTTCTGTTAACTCTGCTTGTCTCAAGCCAGCTGCACATATTTAATTTTAATTTATTTGTATTTGTATACCGCCCTTCTCCCGAAAGACTCAGGGTGGTGAACAGGGCAATTAATAAAAATACAAGAATACAAACATTAAAAAGGATTAAACAAATGCCCAGAAACTAACAACAATAAATTTAAAATGCATTAAAACTATATTAAAAAATCCCAACCCATCACCCATCAGGCCAGGCCGGCTTGTTCAAACAGGTAGGTCTTCAGATTGCGTCAGAAGGAGCGAAGGTCGGGAGCCATCCGGAGCTCAACCGGCAGTTGATTCCACAAATCCGGAGCGCCCACAGAGAAGGACCTCCCCCTGGGGGCCACCAGACGACACTCTCTGACTGGTGGCACCCTGAGGAGGCCCTCTCTGTGGGAACGCACGGGGCGGAGGGAAGTCAATGCCGGCAGCAGGTGATCCCTAAGGTACTCTGGACCCATGCCATGCAGGGCCTTGAAAACCATAACCAAAACCTTGAATCTCACTCGGAAGACAACTGGAAGCCAATGCAGCTCACGGAGCAGAGGTGTAACATGGGAGTATCGGGAAACTCCCAGCACAACTCTCGCGGCTGCATTCTGTACCAGTTGGAGCCTCCGAGTGGTCCTCAAGGGGAGCCCCATGTAGAGAGCATTGCAGTAGTCTAGACGAGAGGTCACGAGCGCATGAGTGACCGTACGCAAGGCATCCCAGTCTAGATAGGGCCGCAACTGGCGCACCAGGCGAACCTGAGCGAAGGCCCCCCTAGTCACAGTAGTTATATGATCTTCCAGGGTAAGCTGTGAATCTAGGAGGACTCCCAAGTTGCGAGCCCTATCTACAGGGGTAATAATTCACCCCCCATGGAAAGAGATGGAGTAATCTGATTATCCCGAGATGCCGATACGTACAGCCACTCAGTCTTGTCAGGGTTGAGTTGAAGCCTATTCCTCCCCATCCAGACCCGAACCGCTTCCAGGCAACGGGACATCACGTCGAGGGCATCACTGGGGTGGTTTGGGGTCGAAATAAAAAGCTGGGTATCATCAGCATACTGATGATACCCAACTCCAAAACCACGAATGATCTCACCCAGCGGCTTCATATAGATGTTGAACAGGAGAGACGAAAGGACCGACCCCTGAGGAACTCCACAAACGAGAGGCCTCGAGGTCGACCTTTGCCCCCCTGCCAACACCGACTGCGAGCGTCCCAGGAGATAGGAGGAGAACCACTGTAAAACTGTGCCTCCCACTCCCAATCCCCTGAGACGCCGCAGCAAGATACCATGGTCGATGGTATCGAAAGCCGCTGAGAGGTTTAATAGGACTGGAACAGAGGAAAATCCCGTCCCAGGCCCTCCAGAGATCATTCACCAGAGCGACCAATGCCGTCTCCGTGCTGTACCCGGGCCTGAAACCCGATTGGTACGGGTTTAGATAATCTAAATAATATGGGGGTTACATGACCATGGGACACTGCAACTGTTATAAATGAGAGGACTGGTCTTAAAGCTATTTTTTTTAACATTGTTGTAACTTTGAACAATTATTAAATCAAACAATAAGTGAGGACTACCAGTACATAAGTAATATTTATAAAGAAAAAAATCAGCAGTGCTGAAAACATTAGGCAGGTATAGAGCTATTAATATTTTAATAACTTGTTCCCACTTTTCTGAATTTTTTAATAATCCATTTTTCACTGTTCAGGATTTTCTACTTTTGCTAGAATTACTCACTTTTTTGTTCTGTGGATTCTTTTTTTTTCTCTTTTTTTAGCACTGAGTATATAGAACAAACCTATTCTTTTGAAAGTATTACTCAGAGGCTGTCAAAAATCCCTATCTGCAATATTCAATTTAATTTTCCGATATTGTCTTTCATTAATAATAGGAAAATTGTTACTTTGGTGTAAAGATGATAAAAAACAAAGTACTATCTAAGGGAGCTAGCAATTCATTAACCCATTTCTTCCTTCTCTATGATAATAAAAACCTTTATATTTATTTCAAGCCTTTTCATTCTTTCCACCCACACAATTACTTTTTTTAGTCTGATGTGTTCTAATATTCACCACTGACAAACAGGTAAAATATAATCTGAATGCGTTGGGGAAAATTAGAATATGAGTTCAATATTTTTTCAGTTTAACAGTAGACTGCCAATAGCATGACAGCAAGAGAATTGTTACTTGAAGTATTGGAAGTCTATCCTCACTAATAACATTTGCTTTCAGTTACTTCTTTTATGAAAGAAATGGCACATGGTCTCTACTACTTATGAATTCTTTTTGGTATGAGTCATTTGTACAATGACCTCTTTCCAAAACATTATAAGGATCATCAAAAGGATACGTCAATGAAAAAGAATATAGCATAATATAGGAAGCATATTAAAGCAGATTTGTGTGTACAATGCATATGTGAAAAACTGTGAAATATTGAATAATGAGTACTAATGAGAAGAAGCTTATTTAAGCTCATTAGAATTCACAAGCTATCCACAGTGTTTGCTAAGAGGATATATCAAAGCACATCTGTTAATACCATAGCCTCATTCGTTAATACCAGAGACCTGCTTGCTGAATTACAAAATGTTATTAAAAAAACACTACCATCTTACTTTCTGTCCTTTAAACCGGGGGTCCCCAACCCCCGGTCCATGGACCAGTAGTGGGCCACAGCATGCCAGCAATCAGTCCACACAAATAAGCAAAACCCCATCCGCGAGATGGAGGCAACACAGAAAAATACATATCTTTCAGTCCACAGAAAAACCTCTCTCCATAGAACTAGTCCCTGGTGCCCAAAAGGTTGGGGAACTCTGATTTAAACCCAACCCATTGCAAACCACCCCTGTAAACCTCAATACTCATACATGTACAGATATGCTCACACCCACACTCACACATGCAAATAAAAAAATCAAGATGGGGAAACAAACATACTGTAATATATTCCTGTATTACAGAGTAAAATGATATGTTGGCAGCTTTGGCATATTTATCCTTTCAACTTAAGGATTGCTGGCATCATTAGGAAAGCTAACTAAAAACCTTTTAAAATTGTTTTCAGGAGCTATTGAAGCCTTGCCAATATGTTTAAAATCCCAGCTCACAATATTCGGGTTTATTTTTCTCATAATGCCTTTTATGAATAATAGGAAAATCTCCTTTATGATGCAGAGTTCCCCAAATAATTACCTAATTACCAAAGACCGGACAAAAAAGACAATTATAATACAACAGAAACAAGACTATTACAAGAGAATGCCACTCAAAGCTTGCCAATGCTTTTAGAAATCTCATATAAAGCTTTTTGAGGAATTAATCAAACAACTGGCTTTGAAAACAAGGAATTGCAAAGCTAACATGTTACCTAAATAGCCTTCCAAAACTGGGGAGAAGGGTGGGTTCATGAAAAGTACAACATGCTTTTTCTCTCAGATTCGTTATAATATCCTATACTGTATGTTGGAGATTTGAATTTAGCAGGAGCTAGGACACTGAGCTTGTCGATCAGAAGGTCAGCAGTTTGGCGGGTCGAATCCCGAGTGCCGCGTAGCAGAGTGAGCGCCTGTTACTCGTCCCAGCTTTTGCCAACCTAGCAGTTCGAAAGCACATAAAAATGGAAGTAGAAAAACAGGGACCACTACGGTGGGAAGGTAACAGCGTTCTGTGCGCCTTTGGCGTCCAGTCATGCCGGCCACATGATCACGGAGATGTCCTCGGACAAGCGCTGGCTCTTCGGCTTTGAAACGGAGATGAGCACCGGCCCCTAGAGTTGGAAACAACTAGCACGCATGTGTGGGGAACCTTTATCTTTACCTTTTTAAATTAGAGACAGAGGTCCTGATTATAGGGAGAGCTGATAAAAGATAAATTTTAAACCAAAATGTTCCATAACAAAAAACAGAAATGTTCATTAATATTGTTGCCTTGGAAGTACCAGCAGACATTAACTGCCTTTGAAGCAAACACTAGCTATATAGGTAGTCCTCAATTTATGACTACAATTGAGCCCATAGTTTCTGTTGCTAAGCAAGGTAAAGTGAGTTTTGCCCCATTTTACAATCTTTCTTGCCACCATTGTTAAGTTAGTAAAATGTTGTTAAGTGAATCTGGTTTCTCCATTGACTTTGCTTAGCAGAAGATCACAAAAGGTGATCACATGGCCCCAGGACACTGCAACCATCATTAGTACATGCCAGTTGTCAAGTGTCCAAATTACGGTCAGTCACATGACCACAGGGATGCTGCAATGGTCATAAGTGTGAAAAATGATCATTTTCAATGCCATTGGAAATTCAAAAGGTCACTAAAAGAATGGTTGTAATTCAAGGACTACCTGTACTGAGAAATGAATCAAGACAGAAAAACTCAGTTCTACAATTGAGAAAATTATATCTCGGAGAGAGAACAGCTAAAGAATGGAAAAACTTTTTCTAATTTAAGCAGGAAGAACCTTTGTTTCTTCTACATACAGAGTTATTTCCCTAACAATATACCCAGTGAGAACCAGACAGAAGAACAAGTGGGGAGATCCTTCCCCTTATCAATCTCTCACCATTTGTCCAGAAGGTTCAAAGGTTCACAGGCACAAAGAGATTATCCAACCTCCAGCATTCCATGAAGCATGTGATGAACTGCACAAAATTCAAGAAAGTGATCACTAAAGGTAAATTATTTATTATAAACTTTAACTATCCTCTTTAAGAATTCTGCAAGTATGAGATACCAGAAGGGCACCAGATCAGGAGCACCATAAAAAGAACTGTATCCAACTCCATTGCGGCGGGACAGGACACAGGAAGGCAGGGCTCTGTCTTCCACGCCCGATTTCACCCTGCTGGGGGCCCTAAAAAGGGCCTAAAATCACCCTGAAGAGGCGATGAAGAGGAGAGGTGCCTTGTAGATCATGGAGAGATAGCGGTCTTTCTGTTTGATTTAAGGAAAGCCCTCCAAACCAGCAGGAGAAAGTCCAGCTACATTCGTGTGGCCAGCCATTAGCTGCTGACAACTAAAGAAGAAAAAATTAACATATTGTAAACAGCATGTTTGGAACTGGGTGAGAATATTGATCCTTTCTTTACTATTTTACAACTGAATTTCTTGGGAAAGGCTCTCAAGAAGCTAAAAACCTCCAAATGTAAATGGAAGCAGCATTTTAATTTTATGGGGGACAGAAACATACAATACTGAAATGTAAGTAACATAAAGCTACAATTTTGATAAATTTGAGAACTGAGATAGCTGTTAAGATTTTCTCTTTGAAAAAAAAAATTGAAGCAAAATATAAGAAATCAATCCTTTGTTTTAAGAGTGGAAAATCGACTTTGAATGACATCTAGTGGTGGATTTGTGTATAGCGCTATAATTTGTTTCCTGGCTGCTTGGTGATTCCTAGCTTGGGAGAACAGCTGGCAATAAAGGAAAATATTTTGACAAACTTATCACCCTGACCTTCTTGGATTATAAATACCTACTGAGCTTGGACTTTTAACTTCAAGAGCTAGTGGGAAAGAAAGAAAAAATTGACCTTGGCCTACACCTGGCTGGGAGAGACTTTTGAGCTGTTTTCAGAGAGGTTGAACATTTTGAACACTGAAAACATTGTGGATTACAACTTTGCCTGATTGACAATTTTTGGATAGTAGAGACAAAGGTTCACTATAAAATATTGCTTTCAGAACCTATACTTTGGAATCTATTGGATTATAAAGGATATATATAAAGACATGAAAACTAGAGGAAATTTTGATCTACTCTTGCTGAGACTGGTGATAACTAGAGGATCTCCAGGAATGCTGTCTCAATAAAAAACAAACACCTTTCAGAAAGAAATATATTCTATGCTACAACTAATTCATCAAACAATTGTTGAATGCAAAGAGGACATAAAAAGAAATCATAATGAGATTAAAAACAATTTAGATAATATAAATGAGCAAATTTCCAAATTAAATCTACAACTAGAAAGTTCCCAGATAACAACTACAAAGCATGAACAAATAATCCAGAAATCAGAAGACGAAACAGAGGAAATGGATTTAGAGATGGAAGAGATAAAAGAAGAGAAATATATACAAACTGTATACAAACAAAATACTGCAAGACTTAGGTATAACAATAAAAATACAAAAGACCGTTTACCCCTTGGGTCTGCAAAATATATCTGATGGCAAGGAAGATTTAAAAAAAAAATTTAAAATGGAATATAGAGCTGTTAGGAGAAATGTCACAACTTGAGAGACAGGGAATGAAAAGAGAAATGGAGAAAGGAATTGGGAGTTGTTTAAAGAATACAAATTGATGGAATTCCCCCCAAAAATATCCTACCTAAATTGTCTTCCTCATACCAAGCAATTTTTATGAAAATAGAAAGAAAATTCCTGGGTGATCTAGTTGTCCTAGCTTGGAAAGCTACTTGGCAAAGAAAGAAAGTGACAGTCGGATTTAAAAATCAGAAGATTTGACCTTTAAGAAGGGGCATTATATGTTTAAATACTTGTTTGAATAAGATTAAAAGAACAGATGACACTTAGATATAATTAGACTTTTATAATGAAAGATATGATTTAGAACTAAGATAACATTTTTTCCTTTTTTGATATGTGAAGTATGAAGATAAGAGGAGGATTGATATGAATAAAACCTTTAGCTATATAAATGTATTTAATATTGAAGAAATCATAACTGATAAAGATATTTCAAATACTGATTGGAAATCAAACCTTAACAAGAGCACAAAAAACAGGATATTGATTAATAAATTAACATGATTGATTTATAAATTGATATTATTTGTATATTAGTAAAATATGATGAAGATGATTATATTTAACTCTGCATACATTAACAGTACCAAAAATTGTAATTGTGTAATGAGGGAAAAATGGAAAAAAATATGGAAAAGAAAGGTGGATCAGGAAAAAAAATTGGATTGTGTAGCTTTGAACAGATTTATATTGAAGAAGTTAATGTTAAATATTTGAACCCAAACAACGTGTTGTTTACTAAGCACTAAATACTGTAATTCTTAAAAAATTGTAAGGAAAATAAAAAAATTGTAAGGGAATATGTGTCTGACACTTGGGGAACAAGAAGAGGTCTGCCTAGGAAACAACTAAACACCAGTCAGAGGGAGAAATTTAGGAAGAACCTGTCCTAATGGATCAAGCAACTAAAAATTAGAATAGAATAGAATAGAATAGAACAGAACAGAACAGAACAGAACAGAACAGAACAGAACAGAATAGAATAGAATAGAATAGAATAGAATAGAATAGAATAGAATAGAATAGAAATCTGGAAGAGGCCTTGAAGGTCTTCTAGTCCAGCCCCTGCTCAAGCAGGAAAACCTATACCATCTCAGACAGGTAATTGTCCAGTCTCTTCTTGAAAGTTTCCAGTGATGGAGCACTCACAATTTCTAGAGGCAAGCTGTTCTACTGATTGATTGCCCTCACTGTCAGGAAGTTTCTCCTTAATTCCAGGTTGCTTCTCTCTTTGTTAAGTTTCCAACCATTGTTTCTCGTCCTTCCCTCTGATGCTCTGATGAACAACCTTGGTGGAGCATTGGTGGAGCAGTGGGCTAATGCCTCCTTAAGTAACACCAGCTGCCTGCAATTATAAAAGGTTCGAGTCCCACCAGGCTCAAGGTTGACTCAGCCTTCCATCCTTCCGAGGTAGGTAAAATGAGGACCCAGATTGTTGGGGGCAATAAGCTGACTTTGTAATAATGCCGCTGGGGGGTGGGGGCGAAAGCCCTAATAAGCAGGCATATACATAGAATGAAGGCTATTGCTAAGCATTGATTTGTGCTTTAGATTGTAAGCTGCCCTGAGTCTTCGGAGAAGGGCGGGATATAAATGGGATTAAAAAAAACCAAAAAACCTGACCCCCACTTCCTTGTGGCATTCCCCCAGATACTGGGATACTTCTATTATGTCTCTGCTATTTCTTCTTTTCTTTAGATTAGCTAAACCCAAGTTCTGCAGCCGTTTGCAAGATTGATGTCAGCCCTCCCAGGTAAACTAGGTTAAAAAAACCAACTAGATTAACCAGTTTATTTTAAGGCTACATTAACAGAGTCTTGCAAGTCTGAAAGTACAAAGTAGTTCCCATCACCACTTTTAACTGCCTGATCCATTAGGGTGGGTCTTTGCTAAGTCTCTTTCCCTGATTATAAAGCCACTGGAGTTCCTGCCTCTCCAGTCTGAATGTTCCCTAAGCAGCATCTCTTTCCCTTGTTTCCCAAGGTCAGCAACACATTCCATTATCAAAACAAAGATAGTCCAACTTACAACAATTTGTTTAGTAACTGTTCAAAGTTACAATGGCACTGAAAAAAATGACATGACCATTTTTCATACTTACAACCATCTTAGCATCCCCATGGCTACATGGTCAAAATTCAGACACTTGGCAACAGAGTCATATTTATGATGTCGCAATGTACCAGAAACCTTTTTGAATTTCTGACAAGCAAAATCAATTCACTTAATAACTGCAGTGATTCATTTAAGAATTGTGGCTGAAAAGGTCATAAAATGGGGCAAAACTCATTTAACAACTGTCTCACATAGCAACAGGAATGTTGCTCAGTTGTGGTCATAAGTCAAGGACTACCTGTAAGGAAATGGTAATACCAAGCAAAACTTGCGGCTTTCTCCAGAAAATATGCAAGTATAGAAAAATATATCACTAATGTGATAGAAGATACTCCTGTGCTACATTACTATGGAAAGACTGAATTGATAGCAGACTTCAGCTCTCCACCTTCCCTTGCTCTCTATTCTTCACCCATCCATCTTTTTTGGTTATCAAGTTGATATGGTCTTGTTCTGCCCTTCTTCATTGTTCATTTTATTGTTCTATTATTTTACTTCTGTTCTGTTTACACACTTTCCATTTCTTCCTTTTTATTGTTGTAAGCCACCTGGAGCCATGGTTAGATAGGCAGCAAATAAATAATGGAATAATAAAATAAAGTAAAATATAAACAAAATGAAATAGTCTAATGCTAGTTGGGATACAGTAAATCAATCTTCAGATGCTGGGACTGGAAACTACAGAATTTCAGGATATTTATTTATTTATTTATTTATTTATTTATTTATTTATTCAATTTCTTTAGCTGGCCATCTCAGTCAATTATTCTGGGTGGCTTACCATTCAGAAATAAAAAAATATATCACAACATTTTAAAGCAAAACATTTTTAATTACAATCATTTTAAAACAATAAAAGCAATAAAACACTAAAAACATCCCATATAGGAACAACATACTTGGTTGGTAACCATCCAATATCTGAGTAAAGCCCAAAACATGGCTAGTTGCTAAAGGTCAGTGCTGTGTGAGATGCTTTCCATGTATTCCCTGTATTACTATCATGAGTGAAAAAGTCCTTTCCTTAATCAATACCTGACTAACTTCACTTCCTACACAACTGGAAGGATATCTAGTAAACTACAAACAATGGGATATGTTCATAAGGTGGAAGACAGACTTTGACAAGGTGTGTTCCTTGTTAGCCAACCAAATTTACTCAAGATATTCAGATCCATAGAAGAAGGAAAAATTGGGATCCAAATATTTTATCAGTTTTCCCCCATATATTACTATCTTCAATATTTAAGCTTTTGGAGGTAATCTATATGGACCTTCCCATGGTTGATTTGACCACACTTTCTTAATCCAGAGAATGTTGTGCCTAATCTTGGTATATCCTAGAATTAGTGAAAGTGAGGTAATCAACTCAGGGACAGACACTGGGCAATAGTAACAAAAGTACTAGGAGAAAAAAAAAAGTAGGCTACAGAGTCTGATTCATATTCCCTAAACAGAAGAAGACAAATTAAGATTGCAATTCAGTTAGTATTTGTCTATAGAATCAGAAATGGATAAATCACTGTTCTTTGTTTTAGGCTCAAACTACTCTCTTTATTCCCTTAGCAAATCTCCAGGAAGGGCTGTCCTCCAAACCAATATATTGCTGTGAGATCCACTAAACCAGGGATGTCAAACTGTCAGCCCATGGGCCAGATGCATCATGCCGAAACCACGCCCACCGGCAATGGGGAAAAAGTCGCGATATGTCATGACACATCACGTGACATGAATTTGACACCCCCTGCACTAAACTTTGGATATCTCTACTGAGGGTTTTCTAAAAAAAATTTCTAGGTGATGGTTATTTTTTTCTCATTGTTCAGGATGAGCCTCAGGCTTGTCAGATCATCTTTAATTTGCTTCACTCAGGTTTTCTATTTGTTGTGCCTTCTGCTGTGTAAGTTACTTTCTCCACAATAGTCTGTAAGGAAAGCAGTGTTCTGCAATTTTGCATATATATATCCAGCCAATTTCAATTCTTACTTTTGTGTGTTTTATCCTGTATTGCAGATTGATCTCAATCTGAAAAAAATTGTTGTGGACAGTCACATTAACTTTAGGTCTACTTTTAACAGTGTTCATCTTTCAAATCCATATAACAAAACTAGGAAGATAATGACACAAAGATTTATAGTTTAGTTTTCACTGAAACATTTCATGTCTTTCACAGATCCCAGTTTAATCATCTAAACAAAGACAGCAATGGCCTGCTGTATACTTCTGCTTTTGAAATTGTTTTCTGTTTTTCCAGCAGCAACCCAAGATATATTTAAAATGGTTATTTGCTCTATTTGAGCTGTACTGAGACAGACAGTAGACTGTGACCCACACATTGTCAAAATCTTTGTTTTATTAGCATCAATTTTCAAGCCATATGAATGGGCATGTTTGCAACACCATACAAGTTGTCAGTGATCTCTTTGACAATACAGGTCAGTTATGTAATAGGTTTTATTATGCCTCTTGCCTGCTGTCAACAACTTTTTTCAAAATAGCACTATGACATTGAGCACCAGGAATGAAATTACAAATACCAGTTTGAATTGAGAATTCTTTTGAAAATTCATTTCAAATACAAACACAGCTGCTAGAATTGCTGTAGTTTCTTGCAGTAGGCTTATGGTTTTCGTTGTGCCTCTTAGACCTACAGATGTTGATTCCATGAATGCTATCTGGCTCTCCAATAACAATTCTGATCTATTAAGACTGCTTATATTTCAAGATCCTTAAAAACACTTTTCATAGAATAAAATTCTTTATATAAATGGAGGGCAACCCTGCTCACAAATGCTATAATAGTGGTTTTCTGAACTGAACTGTATTTGACTAGTTTAGTGTTTTAGGAACTTGGCAACTTCAAAATGTGTGGACTTCAAGTTCCAGCATACTATCTGGGAATTAAAAGTCCACACACCTTAAAGTTGCCAAGTTTCAAAAACATTGAACTAGATGATTTCCATAGTCTCTTTCAATCCTACTCTTCTACTTGTTTAAGGCATATCCAAGATGTAGGTAAAAATTTCACACTTAATCATGTGATGATAGAGATTTTGGCTGTGAACAGTTCAAGTACAGGTAGTCCTTGACTTACAACAGTTCATTTAGTGACCTTCAAAGTTGCAACAGCACTGAAAAAAGTGACTTATGACCATTTTTCACACTTGCAACCATTGCAGCATCTCTATGGTCAAGTGATCAAAATTTGAACTTTTGTGACCTTCTGACAAGCAAAGTTAATGGGGAAGCCAGATTCACTTAACAACCATTTTACTAACTTAACAACTGCCGTGATTCACTTAACAGCTGTGGAAAGAAATGTCATAAAATGGAAAAAAACTAAACAACTGTCTCACTTAGCTCATTTTTGGTTGTAAATCAAGGTTACCTGCATGTTTTTCAATCTTCCAATGTGGATAAAAGATAACAATAACCAGCACTAGAAGAAAATGCTCCTTTGTTGTATATTCCTTTTTAGTACAAATAATGACCATAAAGATTTGCTTCATTTTAAACATCTTCTGCATTGTAAGCACAATGCAGCTTAGCAGAAAAAAAGGATTTTCCACCAGATTATTTTACTTTTTTTCTTATTCTTAACAAATAAATAAATATGTTTTGATGCCGAGTATTAATTCCTTTTTGTGCCTAAAACAAATCAGAGGCTTACAGAAAAATATTTTTTTTCCTGTGGTCTCAATTTTTTTTAATTTAGCAAATGCTGTGACCTTATTCCTATCCTGTGTTTTCAAACCTATGAAGTTTTATTCACAGTGACTACAGTTGTAAGGGATGTGGTGGCTCAGTGGGTTAGGACGCTGAGCTTGTCGATCAAATGGTCGGCACTTTGGCAGGTCAAATCCCAAGTGCCACGTAACAGAGTGAGTGCCTGTTACTCGTACCAGCTTCTGCCAACCTAGCAGTTCAAAAGCACGTAAAAAATGTAAGTAGAAAAATAGGGACCACTACGGTGGGAAGGTAACAGTGTTCCGTGCGCCTTTGGCGTCTAGTCATGCTGGCCACATGACCACGGAGACATCCTCAGACAAGCACTGGCTCTTCAGCTTTGAAACGGAGATGAGCACCGGCCCCTAGGACTAGCACTCATGCATGGGGGAACCTTTACCTTTACCTTACAGTTGTAAAGAATAAAGATGTTTGCAAGAGCAAGATGAGGAAAAATCCTGAGTGAATATTCAGTGCAACTAAGAATTTATTAACACTAGGTGGCCACCTAAATCAGAGGTGTCAAACTCAATTTCATTGAGGGCTGCATCAGTATTGGGATTGCCCTCAGGGGGCCGGGTGGGTATGGCCAGGGTGGGCGTGGGGGCCTGGGCAGGAGTGGGACAGATCTGAGGGTCTCTGGCAGAAGGAGGGTCTCTGGGCCAGAGCCAAGGCAGTGAGGGCCATTCCCTCACTGTTTCCAGGATGGCTTCGCGGGCTGGATCTGGCCCCCGGGCCTTGTGTTTGACATGTCTGTCCTAAATGGTTGTACACCGCAATCAAATTTTAACAGATAGTTGTGTCCTTAATTAATGAGAAACATCTTTTAAAGCAGCTATAAACCAGATTTTATGTGTATGAGAATGTGTATTTTCACTAAACAATCTATAGCTGTTAGTTTTCCACTTATTTACAAAATCAAAGATTACTATAACTTTTTCCTTGGTCTTAAAGCCTGTTTTACTTAAAGCACAGCATGGATAGAAATAATATGCTTTAAATTCATTGTATGCATTTTTAATAAATAGACAATGCCACCCTTCTTATTATGCTAAGATAATGAAGTTCTTCCTTCTTCTAATCAGAAAATTAAATCAATACATCACTTGATGCAGTGGAGAGTCTGTGGACTTTTTTGTCTTCTTCTTGCCAAGCAACACAGTACATAAATTTACACACATTCAGCTTCCATGGAGAAAGCAAATCTCCTTTCCATTAACCAAGCTTTGACATTATGCATTCTAACAACAAATTTCTTATACTGCAACATCTATAAAAATGGGACAAGATAACAATTAGTAATAAACTGATATTCCTAATTATTAGTCATAAAATTAATTACTATTTCAGTCTCTAGAAATTCTGTCCTCTGCTGGAAGCATTAGATAGCATTTATCCTTTACTACTGCATAACTGTTGTTGTTGTTGTTGTGTTGTTGTTTTTGTTATTAATTTATATTTACCTATATATGTACAAATAAAGTTCCTCCTTCACCATAAAGCTGTTGCCACAAAGTGGGGGGAGGTCAATCTATTCTCTAAAGCACCTGAAGGCAGGACAAGAAGCTACGGATGGAAACTAATCAAACGGAGATGCAAGAACTAAGGAGAAATTTCCTGAGAGTTAGAACAGTTAAGTAGTGGAACAACCTGCCTCCAGAAGCTGTGGGTGCTCCAACACTGTAAGTTTTTAAGAAGAGACTGGACAGCCATCTGTCTGAAATAGTAGGGTTTCCTGCCTGAGCAGGGGGTTGGACTAGATGACCTCCAGGGTCCCTTCCAAATTATTATTATTATTATTATTATTATTATTATTATTATTATTATTATTATTATTATTATTATTATTATTATTATTGCTACTGCTACTGCTACTGCTACTGCTACTGCTACTGCTACTACTACAATAGTTCTAAATGAACACAGCATGTACAAGAAAACCAGGGAAATTAATTAGTATACCTATTACAATGTTCTAGTAAGAAAGTGATTAGTTGCATTTTAAAGTACATTCGAGGAATTGCAGTGCAGAAAGTCCTCAATTTATGACCACAATTGAGACTAGAATTCCATTGCCAAGCAAGATGTTTGTTAAGTAAATCACTCCCGATTTTACAACTTCTGCCACAGTTAAGCAAATCCAGCTTCACCCTTTGATTTTACAGTCAGAAGCCAGCCGAAAAAGTCACCAATGGCAATCACATGATCCTAGGATCAGTGGCATAACGTGGGGGGTGCAGGGGGGGCCAGCCGCACTGGGTGCAACATCTGGGGGGGCGCGCTCGCACTCGCAGCTCTCTGCCCCTGCCTGGCTCACTCACTCACTCTCACTGCAGTGCTGGCTGTGCGAATCCGATCCGAGCCGCCAGGTCGCCACCCACTGTGGAGGGGGGCGTGCCAGGCGTGCGGTGCGGTGGGGGCGCAAATTACTTGCCTTGCCCCAGGTGCTGACAACCCATGCTACGCCACTGCCTAGGATGCTGCAATTGTCATAAATGCATGCTAGTTGCTAAGTGCTGGAATTTTGATTATGTGACCTGGGATGTTACTATGGTAGTGTGAGAATTGGTCATAAGTAACTTTTTTCAAAGCCATTGTAATTTTGAATGGTTGCAAGTCAAGGACTATGTCATATAAGTGCCTTTGTTTATGATGATGATGATGACAATAATAATAATAATAATAATAATAATTAATAATAATAATAATAATAAATCATATATGCCAAAAGCATACATTAAAACAGGGTTGAGGTATGTTGATGTTTAATCCCAGAATTCCACAGCTAATGATCATTGATAAGAATTCTGGGATTTGAAGTGTGGAAGTTGACAGCTTTTTAAAGAATACATTAATTACAGCATATTTCAATGAGAAGTGTGCAATATTTATGGTAGCAAACTTAACTATTGTTGTTAAATAAACATTTATTTTTATCTATTAGTCTCTTATACAAAATGGGCATAAGACTTGGGGATTTTTCTTTAGATATGTAAATCAACTTTAAAATGTGAGAATGAAATACAAAGAATATGATAACGGTAAATTAATTTACTTTATGTAATATTTTCTTTGATGGACAAGCAGGAAACAGTCATTTCAAATTCAAACCTGGTTTGTATTACTGTAAAGGCAACATTTACAGCCTCGAGTTTACAATACATAGTACTTTATACTATTTTCTAAAAAGCATAAATCTCCAATGACATTATTACATTATTTACAATCACCTCGGAAAAAAGAGCAACCTTAATCACAAATTTAAACCATTTTTATTTTCATTCAGATATATAGTCATCCAGTTTAGAAGGATGCATTTGTGATTAGTTAAAGGGTGGAAATTTTAAAGAATTATATTCCAAAGTTTCTGTCTAACTTTTCTAAACTCTAATTTTTGAGCTTGAATTGATTTGTTTAAAAATCTGCCAAAATTATTTTACGACAAAATAGCTAAATTTCTTCATCAATATATAGGCAGGAAATGAATAAGCATATTTATGCACTACATCAAACTAAAAAAGTGACCGAGCTAACATGGCTTCTTTATTGAATGCACAACATTTTTAATAAAAAGTTGACTCTATCTATTATACATTTATGCATAATCAAATGCCTTTATTTGCCAGTGCTTAAATATTCATAAAAAACAAACACTTGGGTTACTTAACAGAGGACCCCTGGCTACTTAAGGAATTGGACAGAATGACTGAATTGCAAAAACCAAGGGAAAAATCAAAACTTACAGTCATGAAGAAATTTATAATGTATTACTGAATATTATTATTTGTAAGAAAGTTTCTATCACGAGATATCAAAACATTTTCTACTTCTTTATACATGGACATTTTATATTAAACGTAACTGAAGTTATAACTTCTGGAGTATAATTAAAATGTGCAAAGTTATATATTCTCAAACAGCAAATGATTAAAATCAAGACTAATTAGAATGTATGAGCTTAAAAATACAGAATTCTGCTGATATAAGATTAATCTTTCTATTTTGTTTGTGAATTACATTAACCGCCCTGAGTTCTTCGGGAAAGGGCAGTATATAAATACAATAAAATAAATAAATAAATAAAATAAACTTAGTAAAACATGAGCAAATATTTGTTCTTCACAAGAAAAACAAAAAAGACTTTTAAAAGTTCCTCTCTTTCAACCATTTTCTATAATAATTGTATGTGGAATTCAAACTGGGCATTGCAATACTTGCAAAGTCCACTGACTTTAATTATCTACTGCTAAATTTATTCTCTGTATGTGGGATTGATAGGTGTTTATTTGTAAAAGAAGAGTGAAAGAACATATCCTAGCAGAGAAATGTTGGTTATATAAACATTACAAACATAATTACATATAAAAATGTTGTGTCACCTTTAAAATAGGAGCAAATAGGAGGAGAAATTTAGCAACGAAATGTTACGAATGTTTTTAAAAGCATGGAAGATAAGGCTTATATGATTTATGCTAAACAGATACAAATGACCTTGGGAAAGCCAAATCTGATACCATAAAGAAGAATCATCCTTGATTTACCACCACAACTGGGATCAGAATTTCTATTTTTTCTAAGCAAAGTAGCTCTTAAGTGAATCACTGCAGATGTTAAATGAATCACATTTTCGTTAAGCAAACTGAGCTCTTCTCCCATTGACTTTGTTTGTCAGAAACCAGCTGGCAAGTCAGATATGGTGATCAATGATCCAGGACACTGTAACATCAAAAATATATATGGGTTGCCAAGCATCTGAAATTTGACCACATGTCAGCAGCCAAAAAAGCCAATGCAATCCTAGGCTGTATTAATAGAGGGATAGAATCAAGTATTAGTATCACTTTATAAAGCCCTAGTAAGACCACATTTGGAATATTGCATCCAGTTTTAGACAACCAGTGGCTGGTGACTAAAACATATGAAGAACGGTTGCAGAAATTGGGTATGTCTAGTCTAGTGAAAAGAAGGACTAAGGGAGACATGATAGCAGTATTTCAATATTTGAGGGGCTGCCACAAAGAAGTCTATTTTTCAGAGCACCACAAGGCAAGACAAGAAACAACAGATGGAAACTAAAAAAAAGGAGTGAAGGAGGAAGTTTTGACTGCTCCATCATTGGAGACTTTTAACAAGAGACTGGACAGCCACAAGTCTGAAATGGTATAGCGCCTCCTTCTCAAACAGGGTTTGGATTAGACGACTTCCAAGGTCCCTTCCAACTCTGTTATTCTATATTCTAAGGATCCTCAACAGTTGTTAAGTACAAGAAATCACTTTTTTCAATGCTGTTATAATAGTCACTAAACAAATGATTTAAGTCAAGGACTACCTGTATAATTAAAGCGTATGATAAACAAAAAGTAGATTTTTGTAGTAACCGGGGTGGGTGGGTTTCTACAATGCAAATATAACGCTATTTTCTACCTGTGATTATCAGTTTGTTAGAGTCATTAAAATAAATTAATGCAAGACCAGGATTAGTCTGATGTGTAAAAAAACTTGTCTGATTCAGTAAAAAATACAATCACATGCTCACATTATTTTATTGCAACATCTCTATATTTTTAAAGATGCAGCAGATAACTCTGATGTCAAATGCAAATGAAAGAAAACCCTTTTTATGTTCACTATCTCTATAGAAAAATACAGTCAGTCTCTGTGGTATAAAACTTAAAATTATTTTCCTTTAGATACATAAAAGACCTCCAGTTGGAAGGAAAGTTTAATCCTCCTCCTGATGTCCAATTATGAGGCTTTTTCCCTACACCTCAAAAGAGCTTAGATGTGAGCTCTAGAAAGTTCAAAGCAATGTGGCACAGTTTTATGAACTGATTTAAAACAGGTATTTAGGTTACACTAAAAGTAGTGCTATTAGCAAAGTTTATGAAACCTCAGTGACTTCCTTAAGTTTCTGTCAGCATTGAGCCCATTTTTATTTATCTGAGTTCAGAGTTATTTCAAAAAGTTGGAAAACAAAAATAGAAAAACTAAATATAAGATAATTGGAATACAATGAATCTGATTGTATATACACCCACCTGGAGGCATCATGTGTAAGTTGGACAGCCATACATTTTTTTAAATAAACAAATAAATGATATAATTAAAACTACGTTGATGCAAAGGTTAAAATGCTGGACTAGAACCTCCTAGGAGATCATTAGTTCTAGTCCTTCCTTAGGCAATAAAATTGTCTGAGTGATTTTGAACCCCTTATAGTTATAATAGTGAGCATTGTTTACATTGCCTGAATAATTGTTTAATTAAAGGAAATAAAGTATTAAATCAGAAACAGTCAGTTACCCAAATTTATTACTTCTGTCTTAGCTGCTTTTTTCATACATTTTGAAATCACTGCTCTGATATGCAGTGATTTTCTCAGTGTTTTCTCTGTGCATTTAGCCTTTCTCTATAAGGTGAAAATAGGATGTTCTTTTTCACAACTATGGGTGTATGTTACTAATATTTTTGGGGTTTATGGCTTTTTAAAATGTCTGAAAACACAGGAAGTTGTAGACAAGCTGGTATCTCACAAAGCAAGATACATTCAGCTTCTCTGCTGGGACACATTCTTCATATTCATGCAGATCAGCCTTGCAGTTCTAAATCTTGCCAGCCTTCTTACAAGACCATATACAAGCATCAAAAAGACATTCTGCCTTTTCCAGTGTTCAACCGATGACTCTTGAGTTTATAAGGGCATAGTTGAGAGTAATCATAGCATTCTAGAGTTGGAATGACCTCCAAGGATCACCTGATCGAATCTATTAAACCTATTAAACCATCCATAAGAGTCCCAAAGATGCTTTTTCTTTGAAGATGTTTTGCTTCTCATCCAAGAAGCTTCTTCAGCTCATGAATAAGAAGCAAACGTCTTCCAAAAAAACAACACAAGAAAGTATGGTTGCCTCATGAGAGAGCATCTTTGGGATAACTATGACCTGGATGACTGAGAATCTCCATTTACATCCATAAGAGTGATTGTCTAGCCTTTTGTCAAAAATCTCAAGATGGAGAATCCATCACCTCAATGAGCATATTATTTTATTCTTGAAACGATGTTATTCTCCAGAATAATGTTCAGTATTGTGGTTAAGTGTATCACAGTGATATCATAATTAGGTATTAGATGTTATCAGAAATTAGTACAATCACTGTTTTCCTATGTAACCAAATAGTAAATAAATGAAGTATCCGTAAGAGGAATTAAAACTAATTCTTACTAATCTAAAATAGTAAATTTGTCATTATGGAAGAACAGCAATAATGGATTTTAATATGCAGAAATTCTGGAAAAACTATTCCAATGTGGACTTACAAAAATGTTAATGAAATTTCAAGAATTATCAGTTTTTGTCCTGCAATGCTAGGCAATCATTAGCACTAATCTAACACAACTGCTTCATTCATAGAAAAATTAGATTTTAGATACAGTTAGAAATGTTCTTCTTTTATAGGAGGAGAAATCTATTAATTCTTCTCAATGAACCTGAAGTCTTCTTTGCAAATGTCCCAAATTCATAGCTTAGCTTGTTGGAGCAGAGGAAGGGGTCATGGGAGAGGGAAATAAAGTATAATTTTGAGAAAGAAACACTTTTCTTACTTTGCCATCTTTTTAACATGAGTTTTAATATGAAACAAAAGTGAGTGAGAATAAAAGGGGATCAAAGATTCCCATAGGAGGGGGCAAGAGAAATAATAATAATAACCTATTATTATTATTATATGAAATGTGTGTCATGAAATCACAGTTCAAATCTAGTAGCTTTATTTGTGACACGCATGAAAGACTGAAGTTTACATCATGAAATCATGACACTTTTTTGTTATTTCTTTTATCATTATGATTAATAATGGATGCCTATGTACAATATACTGGTTTGAAATTATGTAGCAATATTACAAAATTAATTGGACTTGAAAACAGTTTTAAAAAGCCAAGAATCAACATTTTTTTTTAATTCTTGAATTTTGCATAAGCAAAATAGTTATATTACAGGGGTCTTCAAACTCAGCCCTTTTATGACTCATGGACTTCAACTCC